>PPHD01005080.1:0-13622 GCA_002909625.1 Bambusicola thoracicus | reverse complement strand
AACACCTTTCAGGTACTGGAAGAGCATAATGAGGCTGAGGGGAGACCTTCTCTTCCCCAGACTAAACAGCCCCAGCTCCTTCAGTCTCTCCTCATAGGGCTTATTTTCCAAGCCCTTCACTAGCCTCGTTGCCCTTCTCTGAACCCGCTCCAGCACCTCCATGTCCTTTTTGTACTGAGGTGCCCAAAACTGAACACAGTAAGGACCAACACAATAGAAAGGTGCTATAAAGGAAAGAAGATTGCTCACCTGTATCAGAAGACTGCAGGTTTGCAGGGGAAAGCTTCACCAAGGAGGGATCCCCAGAAAGAGATCCTTCCCTGGGTCAGTCAGCGCTTAAATGAGGTCATACAGCTGAATTGCCTTCACCTGTGCTCCTAAGGCTGACCTTTCCCCAGGTGTTCAGTCAGTGGTTCAGACCGTCACTCAGCAGTTCCCATACACTGCGAGAGTTCACTTCTTTTGTGGTGTTGGGCTTTTTTGTTTGTTTGTTTGTTGCGGTAGTAGCATAATAAAATCAAAGACATGGAATGGAAAATGGGATGTAAAGAAGTGAGGTGTAATTTGGAGCAGACCTCAGGTGTTGGTCGCTTGGAGATGGCCTCGAAACGTTTTAGCAGGAGAGAATCCTGGCTGGACCAAAACCAGATTAACACATAAGACAATGCAACTGACTGTGCAGCAGTAGGACTTGTTACACAAGTTACTGAAAAGTGTGATTTTTGTTAATGCTTCTCATAGGCATTCACAGTTATTTTGCATAGCAATAAAACTTGCAAGACATTTGGGTTCTGAAGGGTTCAAAATGCAGTCTTGTGGAAATACAATAAAAGGTGATTCCTGTATGAAGATGACCTACGTTAGTAACCTAAATCCTGCATACAGTACAGCAGCAACATTAGATATGCAATTGTTTTGGTCAAATTAGAGTAGATGATTTGTTAGACTAAAACTGCCTTATCTGATGGGTAAAAATAGAACAAAATATCCTGTTTTATTTTCTGAGTTAATCAAAGCACATCTGAAAAGTATATCGGTATCTGCTACAGTAATTAATTCTAAGTGCTGGTGGAAAGAACCTGTTTGATGCCTGGGGTTAGAATCTCCATGTGTGATTTATAGTCCCAGTTGCATTTATAAACTTAATTGCTGGATGGCAGTTTCATAGAGTGAAAAATTATGCCTTCATTTTTCTTGCAGTGTTGCTGTTTTTATGCTTATGTTAGTTTTGCATTTCTCTGGAAGATGCTGATACTGTCAAATTGAGTCCTTTGGTTTACAGAAGTGAGAGGCTTGTACATGACTAAATGTTTTGACTCGTGTGGTGATGGATTAAGTGGTCAGCTCCGCTTTTCTGCCCGAGGCTGTTGCCTCTGGAGCAGAAGTGACTGGGTGGCATGTATTGTCACTCAGGGGTAGTCACTGCTTTCAGTCTGGCGTGCTAACCTAAACTGACTGCCTGGGATGGATGTGACCTATTGTTTCTGGAAGTGCTGCTTACCATTTCAGGAGAAGGTAGTGACTGGCAGCAGAAAGATTAAATCCATCTTTAGCATGAAGTTACAGTGAGCACCATACAGCCATAAAGCAGAGTTCAGATCCTCGAATGTGTGATATGGCAACAGCTTCAAGAAACTGCAGGGGGAAGCAGATGACTTATCATAGGTGGCTTACAAACAGAATTGATAATTGAAGCTCAGAAGTATATTCCTTATCTGTTCAAATTGCTTGCTTTTGTACACCCTTCGAACCCTGGTGATTTTAAATGACTGCTACTGGGTGACCTTACAGACGGGTAAATGAGATGCAGATGTGCACTGTCACACTGTATAAATAGCCTTGCAACGAAGGAAGTATATTTGCTGCTCTTCACAAAACTGCAGCCAAGAACAGTTCCCTTGCAAAGTTAAATCAATTGATCAAATAAAATGCATAGGAACAGCCAAAGGAAACGTGGTTGGAAGCATTACAAAAGGAAGGTATTCAGCCTCCAGCTCTCACCAGCTATATTTAGGGATTCCGCTTCCAACACTTTTATTATATTGGTTCCTTCCAAAATAAACAGCAAAAAATGTGTAGGTTGCTGCCTTCTCTAGTACTAGAATAAAACTTTAATGATTTTATTTTTAACTGCAGGCTTCTTGGCAGAGTAGCTGAGGTCCAAGGACAGTATCTGATGGTTTTTCTTCTGAATTGTTGTACTTCATTGTCAGAAGGCCAAGCTGTCTTTTCTTGTTACTTCACATCAGGCCTTCATTCTCAGCACCTCTTACTTGCCAGGCAGGTTTGCGTTAAGATCTTAATTTCTTCACAATGTGGATAATTGAATTCAGTGTCTAAATCTGTAAACTTTTCTAATCAGATCCTTTAGGAATGATATTTCTAGTTAAATATGGTTATTTCCCTTAGTTCTTTTGTTGTTGTTGTTTTCTATATATTAAAAAACTGATGCTTTCTGCTTGGAATTTGTGATCATCTTATTAAGAGATCTTGCAAGAAAACAAATGGCAAGATTTCATCTATTTTGATTAGCAGGAGATCATGACAGAATGTAAGTTGGGAAGTTGTGCCTTTACCCTATGCTCTTAAGTGAGCAGCCTTAGGTTACGTGGTAGGTCAGGATATTTCTTCCCTAGGCAAAGCATTCCAGGAGTTTGGCCTGACCTACTTCCTTTGCTGAGAAGGGGTGGCCTGCCCTGTAGCTACCTCAGTCTTGTTCTGAAAGCTGAGTGGGTGGGCACACTGAAATGACACAGTGCAGAATTTGTCCCAAGGACAAGTCACTTGCAATGTTTGATGTCTGGTCTGATGTGATGGCCATAAACTGATGACCAGTCCATTGAAGCTGGAAATGCAGCTTGCTGAGTGAAGAGGTTTTGTCTTCTAATAGTGCTTTTTTTAACCCTAAGTTTGTATAGAAGATTCTAACAGCATCAGTTGGAGCGGTGCGTGCTGCAGCAGGCCTTTTGGACTAAGTTGATGTTAATCCAGAAGAGTTGTCTTTCTGCTGCTTTGGTATTAGGGCTTTCTATTGCAGAAATGCATGTATGTGCAGGCACAGATTGTGTTTATTTCACAAATAGAGAATGTCCCTCAGAGGTTAGTGCATTTGGGGTGGGATGTACTAACATGTATGCATTAGCATTCCGTGAAAAAGCCAGAGGAATTTACTTTTAGGGGATGATAATCTGCTACCATGCATCACCAATGGGTCGCGCTTTGAATGCAAATACAGAACGATGCATGAGGTACCCTTGAGTCTTGCCTTTCTGAAAAGTGCAGTTAAGTGACAGCCTGAAGCCTGTTAATATAGGGATATGAAAACGTTGGTGAAGCCGTAACAGAAATCCTGTTTTTGAACCAGGATTGCGTTGCTTGTATAGCTGCTTTCCAGGGAGCTGAGTAAGCTACAGAGCCATATAAGGTGTTCTTACCAATGCTTCTGAAACATGCTTACACAACACCTTTTCTGGTCAAATAGTCTGAAGTTGCTGCAAGTCTCTCACTGACACTTCTATGTCTGGAACAGCTGGGTGAACAATAGTCTTCCTCCTTCCTTCAAGATTTTGAAGTGACCAAGTGGACATACCAAAAAACAGGCAGAATGCTAATGCATACATGTTAGTACATCCCAACCTAAATGCACTAACCTCTGAGGGACATTCAGAGGAGGAGAGCTGTATGAATGATCACATCCAGGTGTGACAGCCCTTATGCTCTGCAATTGCTCAGAACTTTTGTCTGACCGCATTTCCCCAACAAACATGGGTTGTACCTTGGTCCTCTTTGCTGTTGAAACCAGCTCGCAGTCCTCTTTGCTAAGTAAGAAGGAAACCAATAGTTAAAAAATTCAGTGATATAAATTTTTTTTTCTTTTTTTTTTTTTTGTAAGATTATAAAGCTTTTTCTCTTGAACTTTTCTTGCTTCAGATAAATTTTCATATTAATTTTTAATACTTGACTGGGATAAGCATATACTCTTTTGTAATGCTTCTAATAAAATGATAATGCGAGTAAAGATTTCCATCTGATATTCCTTCTTTTTTAGGATTTCTGCATCAGGAGTACCACAACCATTTTATGGGGGGGGGAATCTTTTGTTACATTGCACACAACTCTATCTTATGCAACAGTGAATCGGTTAATAGCACTTAAAGGCCAGTTCTAAATAGGTCATGAGCAATGAAGTCAACAGGGCCTGTGTTTCAAGCATTTCTTATCCTGGATAAGGATTATTCATGTAGATCTTTCATCTTTTCCAGTAAGATCATCTTTTCTAAACCAGTTCTGTGCTGAAATACAGCTACTTGGTCTTGGAGGTCTCTTCCAGCCGTGCTGATTTGATGATACTTCTTGATTCACTACTGTGAAAATGACATCTATAAGTTGTTTTTAAAATGTATTATTGTGGAGCTGCAAATGTGTGTGCAGCAGTGATGAGTGCTTCCAAAGTCAGGGTGCAGCCTTCAAATGTAGCTATGTGTTCCCTGGCTGAATTGTAGAATCCCACATATGCACAAAGAATGCATGCTTTTAATGCTGGTTGTGCCTTAATCTCTCAAATTTGTTCCTACCCTCGTGTTTAAAAGGCACTCAGTGGCTCATCTACCTTGGTGCTAATGACACTGTGAAAGGACTTGTATAGGTTTGGCAGAGAACCCTGAAGGAAAGCTGATTTCTAAATAGTGATATAGATTTCATCTGCTTTTTTTTTATTTTCAATGTGAAGGTCGATCAGTATTAGACAATGCTTTTAATAGGCAATAGGAAAAATGTTACTGATGTAACTGTGTGTCCGTAGGGTCAGGTGAGACTTTGCTGGGTAGCTGCGTGTGTGCCCGCTGAGTGGCATTTCCCTCAGAGCACTGTGATCTGTTATTACTGACATGGTAACAGTGGTCGGGTGAATTATCATCCAAAAGCAATAAGGGTGAGAGGAGAGAACCTCTGATTTTGCATTGTTTGTCAGTTACTTGGCATAGCTGTGAGATGGTGCAGTGCTCCACAGAGTACTATATTTAGCTGTTTCCAAGGAGATGTTCTGTGCGATATTGATAATTGCATTAATCCTTGATTTACACAATCTGTGGGAAACTGTTCCTTTTCTAGTGTTGGCTTTTTAATTGCTCGGTGATCTGTAATTTCTGAATGCCTTGATTTGAGTTCTTGTGCCTGCATCTTAGGGGCAAATCGAGGGTCAAATTGTCTTTGTTCTTTTTTTTTACTGTAGGAATGGTTCACAAATATGAGCATTGCCCCTTGTTAGTATTGTCTTTCTTACAAGTGTTTTGTCTTTACTTCTGTGAGGTATGCCTGCGTGTGGAAGCCTGTCTTTGTAAATACATTTCAGAGATGGCTTGATGACATCCTGTGTTTTCAGTGTCAGAGGCTAAGAGCATTCATGTCAACTCTGCTTGTGCCAAGAGTACTGTTAAGATATTCATGGATTAGAACACAACTCTGCTCAGCATGTGCAATTTTCACTGTATAACAGAACAATCTTCCTGTCTCAGGGTCTGATGGTTTATTCACTCTGCATAAGAAATCTTTCAGAGCGGTATTATGCACAGACCTGTTTCTAATTCAGTAAGCTGAAAATGCTTTGCACGTTTCTGAAAGTAACTATGGATTTCTGAGGTGGATTTCAAACAAAACTTTTGAGACTTTACATCTAAAATACATTCTATATAGTTGAGCTACGCTAGTTGAACTGGTAAGGAATTAAGAAGCAAGCAAACAGCTAGGAGGGTAACATATTCATTTAAACCATATAATTCATTATGAATGGCGTTGGTGCATAATGTTGTTTATGAACTGGGGCTTTCTAACTGCTTTCTTGGTGTACTCCAGTGTTTTATGGATTATGGAGTCCAACGTCTCACAGTGAATGCAAGCAAAGGATCTTGGTATTAGCTACAATTCTTTAGGTTGTATTTTATTTTGCTTTTCATTCATACTTTATTTGGAAGTACAGCTGACCTACTTGTTCATTTCAGTTAAATACTTTGAGACATCTCTTCTTTTGTAGAAAAGAAGAAAGGAAAGCACAACATTGAAGGAGAAAGGAAATGAACAATTCAAGAAAGGAGGTGTGTTGATAATCTTTGAATATTGTATGGAAATTGGGGAATCTTAATACTTAGCCATCATAGTGATATTGCAGAATACTCATAGGAATATTTTGCATTTATCCTCTTTCAGCTTTATCATCTCTATCATTTCTTCACCCAGCTCTAGAGAACAGAAAGAAATAGCAGACTTCCTTAAGAGTTAAGTTTAAATCACAAAGACTTGGATCGCTAAAGCAGGATTCTCATGAAAGTTGTGTTTAAATCCAAGAACATGATACAAAACTGACTGCCTTCCAAGTGCCAGGGCTTTTTCTGAGAATCATAAAAGGCTTCCACCAGTCTTGAGTTTTGCTAATGCAGTTGCTTGGAATTGATGAAGGCTCGGTGGCTCAGTAATTCTCTCATAACTGCGTATGTTTATATGTGTCATTTTATCCATTGGCTCAATCTTTTATGCATACACTGTAGTTGTGTAGACATCTATATACATCTATATACATATTTACACATACATCATGTATACCAATGTGCATCTCTCTCTGTATGCATGTACACACATATGTTATTATATGTGTATGTACAGAGATACGCACTTTTATATAGATGTACACAACCATGCATGCACATAGAGACCTCTACGTTACAAAAGATCTAAATGTGTGTAAGTTTCTGACTTACACTGGAACTGGATGTGTTGTGAACATAGTTAATCTGTAGCAGCAGGGTTGAGATGAGCAGCAAATAATACCACCAGAGATGTTAGGTAAAATGTATGAAGGGGAAAAGGACTTTTGACACCCACCTTTCATGGAGACAAATGGTTCTCTCAGTCAGCATGGACACAAAGAGGTAACCTCCATTTCCCAGGGTATACTCTGATAATCAGATAGTGGTCTTCCTGTTGGAGGTCTCTTGTTGTCTGTTGAGAGAGCAAGATTGCTGGGTAATGGTTTACCAATTCAGGCAAGTGCCAGAGCAGGCAGAAGGGGACTGATGGAACCATGAACGTAGCAAGCCTGTAATATTGACTCGGCTTTCTTTTGAGATCTTATCCATAGCTGTCTATTGACAAATTCTTTATTGGGTCTGTTCAGTGTGCTTATGCTGCTGATGCCTGTCAGATTGCTTACTGATCAGAAATGAACTTTTAAGCACCTAGAAGGTCACTGGTTAATGTGGACAGAAATAATTGCTCTGCTTTGAGGAGAATGCATTTGTCAGTGAGCAGGCCATTGCTCACAGTCAGTATAAGATCTTTCCGTTATTTCTTTCTACCATTACTGGAAAGAAGTAAAATAACGTGCTTAGTCACTGGTCCTTGCTTTAGACCAGATTTGATGATGGATTACCATCAGGTGTCAGTGGGTTTATGGTGACGGACTTTGATGTGACAGTGACAATGACTTTAAGTCAGTCACTGAAGAGTTTGGGGCAGTTATCTCCCAGGCAGCTGAGAGCAGGTACTGGTAGAATACCGTGTACAGCAGGTGTTCATTTCAGGGCAAGGATACACTTCTGGAAAGATTCAACCTCTGAGGCTGATGGTACCCTCTCAACAAATAGGACAAAACAGCTTCAGGGGTGAGACTTGCATGCACAGCATGCTGTACTCATTACACTAAGCACAAGTCTATTTTTCTGCTCCTATGAGGCTGCTGATTTTAAATTAATTGATTGTCATTTATATGGATGGTAGTCAGTTTACTTTGGTTTAATATTGCATCATATATTGAGAAATGTTTCCAAAGAAATCCTAATCATGTGATTCATTGACCATACTGGCATTTGAAATAAATGATCTGTTGCTTTCTTCTTGTTATTTTTTTTCCCTATTGCATCTACAGACTACGGAGAGGCAGAAGACTCTTACACAAAGGCTCTGCAAATTTGTCCAGCCTGCTTCCAAAAAGATAGGGCTGTTTTGTTTTCAAACAGAGCTGCTGCAAAAATGAAACAGGTGAATATCCTTTTTAGTTTATGAAATGGTAAGTGTTGATTGTATGCCACGTGAAATGATGAAGTCATTAAGGATCTGTAACAAGGGAAAGGAGTTGCTGCATTTGCAGGCTTTGCTGCTTATGTATTCTCTCAAGCTCCCAGTAGGAATGCCAGTATACTTGGTTTTACTGAGGGTTAATTCAAAACTGAAAGTTGCAGTTGGAACTGTTCAGAGTTTCTCTTGACATTATATTTCAAACACTGATTGCTTTTTATTCTCCTTTAAACAAATTTAAAGTTCATGTGGAACAGATGTCTTTAAGCATGTTTAGCGTATACAGACCATGTGTTAGATTGTTCAGAAGTGTGGCTAGTTAGTGTTTTTTTCTAAAAACCTGGCTAGTTATGTACTTGTAAAATAATTTGTTCAGGTGCTTTAAGGCATAAGCGGGAATTCGAACTGCTAATTCAGTTTGTGTGCTTCCTTCATAGTTGCTGTATTGTAGTGTAGATCTACATAGCAGGGCAGTGTCTGAAGAGCATGGCGGCAGCTTTCTTCATATCTTTTCTATTCCTTACCCAGGGACAGGTGCCCGCTTGTTCCCAGAATCCGCATTCACTGTAGGCAGAATAGAAGCCCTACTTTGTCTGAACAGAAACTAAACAATTTACTTTATAAGCTGATAATTGATTTTAAAGAATAACAGTTAAACGTTCTTCATGTAAGTGAAGATTTCATCTTTATAAACAAGTTGTTGGACTGCCGTCCAACTGGAGGAATGGGAGGAGAACCATTATGCCTATTTGAGTTCATACAGTCTTTGGACATGCTATTATTTGACTACACCACGAGCTAGGAGGACCTATCAGCAAGTATATGGTAACACTTTTCTGGCTCACAGGAGTGTTCAGAGTCTAAATTTAGTTGTCTGAGGTATTTGTATGGCTTTTCCATAATGCTTATTATCGTACTTAAAGAAGTACGTCTCTTCAGGCTATAAACATGGTACTAAATTCCCTCTTCTTTCGGAATACGTGAAAGTAAAAGTTCAAGGGAAATTACTCCCTACTTTTGTTTTAAGATTAAATTGTTCTGGAAAAGTAGAACAGTAACTCCTATAATGTTTTTGTCCTCTTTCAAAGTTAACTTTCTTGCAGTTCTCTTCTAATATTGAGACAGATGGAGCTCTGTGTGGGAATGTACCTTGCAGCCATATTTAAGTATAAATAAATCATTGCTCAGACAGAATTATCTAACTTGCTTCTGGGATACTAAATTGTTTGACCAGACAAGTTAAAAATGGAATTCAATGATAGCAGGTGCTGGAACTCTTCAAATACAAAAGGTGTAAACTGAAAAACATCCTCATAATCCAGATGTTATCTGGAAAACTAATCCAATAATTTCCAAACGATCGCAAGATGATAAAAGAACTATCCACAGACTGCAAACCTCACCTGTACAGATCAGTGGAACCTCCCAAACCAGTACTTTACTCTGAAAATAACACAGAACAGCCTTTTTGTTTTGTTTTGTTTCTTGAAGCCCTTTTAGTTTAGGTGAAAATAGGTTCTTTGTCTCGGTCTTCCTTTTTTTCTTTTTCTCCATTATACACAGATTGCCTGACTCTCTTCCTCTACCTGGTTGTCTGGGCACACTAAAATCTTGTCCCTACCATTTCTGACGGTCGGGCATTTTCCCTGGTAGAGGAAGTTATATTAGTACTAAAGGAATATCTGCTTTCTAATTGTCATACGGACAAGAATTTATCTGGGAGTCCTGGGAACAGTCTGTTCCAACCTCTTAATTAATTGACATACGTAGAAAAGCCGTAGCTTGGTTAAGCTAAGGCCTGCAGATGTGACTCAGCCTTTTGACTGTAGCTTGCTGCTGGCTGCTCAGTGCAGGCTGATTAGTGGGGCAGCCATGCAATTTGAAGGCTGGCAGCCTTTGCAGAGAGGAAGCTAATCACTGGTAAAGAGCTTTAAATCAGAAGCAAAGGTATGAAAAGCCTTGATTACATGAACATCCCAGTTCCTTGGAATGCCACACAAACCTTTTTGCTTGCAATTGTAAGTAATCTGTTTCCCAAGAAATACAGTTTAACTATAACAAAACTGTTCTGTGTTCTAGGACAAGACAGAAGCTGCCCTAAATGACTGCAGCAAAGGTATGACTTTGTCTTTCCTGTGTTTTGCTCTTGTGCTAGATTTTTGATGAGTAAATGACACCAATTAGTGCTTTACAACAGAGCTATGACTTTGGGCATAACAGTCTTTAAATAATTTATAGAAAAATTGTAGTGGAAAACATCTCAATCTAGAATTACTTATTTTGTGAAATGTGAATTAATCTTATTATCTATAATAATTTACTTTCTCTTCTTTTGTGCCAACAAGACTGCTGTTTGTACTTTTTTTTAAGAAGAGAGCATTTTTGTTATGGAAGCTGTTATACTTACTTTTATAAACCCACTTCCACCTGCCGTTCCCCTCAAACCTTGGTTTAATCCCAGACTCCAAAGAACTGTGGGGCCTCATAGAATTAAAAGCATTATCAGTTCCCTTTTATGCATGGCTTTTGCTTTGTCACAAGGGCTTATGCTTTCCCATTTTTGTCCTGCATAGTTTTATCTCCGCACCTTCTAGTGAAATCGTTTCAGCTGCGTGTTGCTGTATTGCTCCCACCCACTCACCCATGCTCGAATATTTGTTAAACTCCCCATGACAGCTGGGGAAAAATGTCCAAATTACTGATCAGAAAGCTAATCCAATGGCTGAGTGCCAGTACTGCTTGTACAGCAAATAGGAGTTTGTATGTTTTAAAAGTAACCTTGAAGGTAACGGATTCAGCTGACCTCTCTTACTGTGGGGTTTTGCGTTGTTTTGGTGGTGGTGCATTTTCAAAAACATTTCGGATAATTTTGTGGTGGCTTATAGAGAACTGATATGTTTTGCTGCAGTGAGGCTTAAACCGACCATCACTTGATGCTCCCCAGGGACTTGGCTTACAAGCTGCAATGCAACACCTGCAGCACAGCAAAGCAATTCACACTAGCCTGCAACTTGCTGACTGTAGTATTGTCTTTGTCCTTCCAGAAGAAATAAGCTATAGAATATTTGCATAATCTGAGTTTTAGTTATCCTGAGAACAATTTTAATGGATTAGCAATTAAAAAAATTAAGCAGGATTTTGTACTTGCTTTTCCTATGATGAATAATGGGTGAATAAATTCTTGAGAAATTAACAGCAGCTTGTGAATTGTAAGTTTAGGATTTAGTCCTAACTGTAGCAGTCGACCTTTAATGGGTGCCAAGTGAACAAGAAGAAAAGCTTAAATTCAGTCCATAGGCCTCTGTGCAGATGTGCAGATCTTGTATAACCTTTGGTGGATTCGCAACCCAATTTTGACTGATATTAGAGGTGTTCAGAAAAGTGCCAGTAGTTCTTCTGGACTTTGTCCCAACTTAGACAAACAAGGAAATGCTTGATTTCCCTGCTATGTGTGTTTTTCAGTATATTTAACCTTAAACATAATCCAATAATATTTATTTATTATGTATTCGAAAACTGAAAAACAGCTTAGGGATTCCTCAAGTTTTTGAGGCACCACATCATCTCTGTGCATTAGAAATCATTTCTGTGTAGTGATGATCGTAGATGTTAAATGAAGAATGGTCATTTCCATTAGACTTTCACAGCCAAGAGTCAAGAGTGCTTTCCTAAAGCATGAGTTAGCTTTTAGACTGCTACTGCTTCATTCTAAGCTGCAGTATAAAAATAACTATTAATATTAGAAAATTAATACACACTTAAGAATTCATTGTAGGAGCTGTAGAAATGTTTCAAGTAAAATGCTGTGCTTTATTTTTGTTTTCTAGCAGTGGAATTAGATCCTAACTATATTAGAGCTTTGCTGAGAAGAGCAGAACTATATGAAAAAACAGAGAAACTGGATGAAGCTCTGGAAGATTATAAAGCAATCCTAGAAAAAGACCCATCAGTTCATCAGGCCAGAGAAGCTTGTATGGTAAGCCTTTTTAGTATACTTTGGCTCAACTTCAAAATGAAGTCTTTCCTTTCCTAGTCTAAATATTCAGTGCTCTTAATGCACGCAACTTCACGTGTGGTAGCAATACCTTTGAGTCTGAAATGTACTGTTTTTCTCATCCAGTTTTACATAGGGAAGATGACACAAAATGCTACAACTTCCATAACAGGATTCAGGTCCTTTTTTTTTTTTTTTTTTTTTTAACATTTGTAAAATGAGTGAAGGTAGATGTGTGTCCTCAGCTGCAAGCATATATCTGTATTTGTACCTGTTGGGTAGCATACCCCACGCCCTACATAATGTGCACACAAAAATCACAGTTGTAGGAGTTGGAAGGGATCTAGAGATCACTGATTCCAATCCTGCTAAAGCAGATTCCCTACAGCAGGTCACACAGGAGTGCATCCAGGTGGGTCTTGAATATCTCCAGAGGAGACTCCACAACCTCTCTGGACAGCCTGTTCCACTGCTCCATCACTCTGACAGTAAAGTTCTTCCTTGCACAGTTTATCACTGAATATATTACAGTTCTCACTTTTGTTCTAGTTTGATTGTCCCTGAGGGATATCTTGTAACTGAGTGCAGTAATGTTTTAAAAATACTCTTCTTGCAACAAACTTTGAATTCCTGACTGAGGTTGTTAACTGTATTTATACATGCGCTAGGAAAGGTTGGTTAGGCCACAAGCAGGACAGCACTGACTGTGGTAGTGATTCACTGCAGCATTTTAATAGCCAACACGTCAGTATGGATCTGCAGTTTGGAAATCATTGAATCATTTGAATTGGAAGGAACCACTAAAGGCCATCTAGTCTAACTCTCCTGCAGTGAACAGAGGCACACACAGCTCCATCAGGGCTCTGAGCACCTCCAGCCTGACCTTGAGTGCCTGCAGTAATGGGGCACTCACCACTTCTGGGCAGCCTGTGCAGTTCCCCACTGCCATGATTGTAAAATAAATAGATAAATATAAAAATTAAAAAAGACAACCAACTCCCCCACCCCCAAAAGAAACACCTTAAGAATAAAAGAATAGAATTATTATACAAAATTTTGTCATATCGCTGGAAGAATAAAAAAAAAAGTTTTTTAAAGTCTGCTTGGACTTCAGAATATGGCAGCTTTGTCGAACAAAGGTAAACTCCTAACACTTCATGAATCCCAGTGTATCATGTAAAGAACCTCTACTCAGTGAGGATTTAAAGTCATTGGTACAGCCAGTTCACTTGAGGTTTTAAGTAACTGTCAAATACAAGCAGAGAGTGGTTTTTCTAGTGATGTTTTTAATATGTTAATGCTTAGCATGGAAACTAGCTGTCAATCGGACAATTTCAAAGGGTCTTTTCACAAGGGTTGGTGTAGCACGAAGGGCTATTTTTGTGCAGAAAGCTCCTCTTATAGGCTGCTTGCCATTCCTATTTCTGAAAGAGGTTATGAAGGTGCTGTTGAAAGGAAAAATGTGGTAGATATGCATAGGGAGACATTCTGTGGTTTTGAAAGAATGTGTGCAAATGAAGGGTAGCTGCTATCAAATGTAACCGTGGTCACTTTCTGTCAGAGC
>PPHD01005079.1:8501-20775 GCA_002909625.1 Bambusicola thoracicus | reverse complement strand
AAGCGCTGCTGAGCTGCAGCTACATCTGTATGTTTTCAACACCGTTTTCATCACAAAACCAAAGCACGGCACAGCAGGAAGTACTGTGAAAAAAAACATAACGCTCCCCCAGAGCAGCACAGGGACGGGAGGGCTGCTGCTGCAGCGTCTGGAAGATCTCCATCCCGGCTGTCTGTGCTGATGCTGGCCGAGCGACCATCACAAAACCAAAGCACGGCACAGCAGGAAGTACTGTGAAAAAAAACATAACGCTCCCCCAGAGCAGCACAGGGACGGGAGGGCTGCTGCTGCAGCGTCTGGAAGATCTCCATCCCGGCTGTCTGTGCTGATGCTGGCCGAGCGACCATCACACATCAAAGGGTCCCACACGGGTAACCCCAAGCAGGTGCAGGACAGCCTTCCCAGTTCATCGCATGGGGACACCCGCGGGCAGCTCCTGCTGTGCACCTGGCAATGGCGCTGCCTTGGCTTTATCTTGGAGTAAAGCGCTGTGGTTTCACTAAATGTGTTCTTGTTCATTTGCAGATGGATCCCGTGGTGTGCTCCTGGGAAAGCCCTAGGGCAGCACTCAAGACTGCAGTGTCTTGACTGCATGTTATCTCCAGGTGTTTTAACTTTAATCAATGCCTTGCGGAATCTGAGCCCCTTTCTTAGGGGATCTGGAAGGAGCAGTCACGCCTGCACCTTACATCTGGTGTCGTTGGCAGGATCCCACTTGCCTTGAAGGCACTGCCAATGCCCTGGTTGGGGCTGCGGGGAGGAGAGTGGTGGAGATGTGATTTTGCCGCTGTGTCAGCTGGGGACTGGGAGGCTGGAGGGGAGTGAAGGAGTCTCAGGAGACTGCAAATCTGAAAGCCACAGAGGATGATTACTCAGAGTGAGCTGTTGCTGGTAGGGGTGCATAGGGAGCAGACAAGTGGCAAACCAATGCTTTCCCTATGGGGTGAGTGTAAGCAAGCAAAGGGGAAGGGGCAAAGGAGCTCTCCCAGCACTCCAGAAGTGCTGAGGCCTGGGTTATGCCTCCAATCCCACCCAGTCTGACCTGTTTTGTTGTTTGTTCTTCGGTTTCTTGGTTCACTCTTGTTTGGCAGCCTCAGGATGTCCTGTGTTCTCCGGTGCCCAGCTACACTTCAGGGGTGCCACCTGCACTCCCCAAGGACACCCCCGGCTCCCAGGCCAACTTCCAAGCAGCTGTCAGCCGGAGCTCAGAGATCAGACAGGCTCTCTGGGTGAGGATCATGGGCAGAATGAGGACAGCACTCAGTTGCAGCTAGAATTAAACTTGATTTTTTTCACAGAATTTGGTAATTAGCATAGCACAGGATTTTATGATCAGAGGTAGGCCAACAATTTTGCCAGTTTTTGTAATACGAGCAAAGAAGCACCTTGGATGAGTAGGCCAATTGAATTTCATTGAGCGTGTTTGGCTTAATTTGTATGGATGGCGATCTGAGCTGCCAGAAATGTCACCCAGACCACATCCCCAGTTGCTGTTAGTACTGCGCTCACCATTACTCTGCACAGTGCAACATTCCCTTCACTACAAGAAAGACATGAAGGCCCTGGAGCATGTCCAGAGAAGGGCAGCAAAGCTGTGAGGGATCTGGAGCACAGGTGTGTTGGGGGCTAGCTGAGGGAAATGGGACTGTTCAGCCTGGAGAAGAAGAGGCTCGGGGAGACCTCATTACTCTGCAACCACCTGAAAGGAGGCAGTGAGGTGGGGGGCGCCTCTGCTCCCACAAAACTGGCAATAAGACGAGAGGGAATGGCCTCAAGTTGTGTGGGGGGGAGGGGTTCAGGTTGGATGTTAAGGAAAATTTCTTCCCTGACAGAGTGGTCGGGTGCTGGAATGGGCTGCCCAGGGAGGTGGGGGAGTCACCCACCCTGCAGGTGTTCAAGGAACGTTGAGATGTTGCACTGAGGGACATGGGCTAGTGGGAAATACTGGTGGTAGATGGATGGTTGGACAGCATCATCTTGGAGGTCTTTTTCAACCTTGGTGATTCTGATTCTATGATTTAGAATTAGTAGAATTGTAGAATTCTACTGAAATTGTGGAATTCGCAGTTCCTATTAATTACATTCCATATCAGATTGCAGTCTCAGACTGGCAGAGGTGATCATTTGCTATTGCTGACTCACTGTTACAGGTCCTTGAGGATTTCAGGCTAGAACAAATACAAGCTTGTACTGTTACATTTACATTACAACCAATGTCAGGTTTCATTGGAATACGGAGTGTAATCACAATTGCTTGTTTTTCCTGCATACATTATATTATGGGAAATACTATACTGTGTGTATAATACTTTATACTGTTAGTTTCTCTGTCCCAACAGCTCCTTTCCCAGCTGCCTTCAAGTCAGTTGGGCTCATCGTTTCAAGCAGCTGTTTGTTTCTCGGTGTCTGTGGAACTGCCCCATGAAAGTTCTTAGCAGGGTTCTGGCAGGCAAACATCAAAACTATTATTAGCGTGGCAACTCACAGAAAACAAATCTACATCTGTGTGCCTTGTGACACCACAGGGAGTCGCTGTCATCTCGTGACTTCACAACAGTGTGGATAGATATATATATAGTTGGGTCAGGGTATAGATACGCAGAGCTCTTCTGAGTCCTGCTGACAGCTCCTGAGACATCAGTGCCTTCCCTGCGTGGAACATGAGATGTCGAGGCCTTCGAGCTGTACGTGAGACGTCAAGGTCCTGCAAGTGGATTGCAAGTGACCAAGGATCCTGCTCAAAGAACACCAGATCTCAGAGCTCCTACCAGTGGCAGGAGAGGTGTCTGTCACTGGCAGCGACGCGCAAGAGGTGCTGAGGCCCAGACACTGCTGATTGCTCTGTGAGAGGCAGCCTCCAGTGAGTCCGTTCTCTGAGCACCTCTGTGCCAGGGCAGCCGCAGCCAGGAGTCAGTCACCAACATGAGCCAGCAGGTACAGGTGCTGTCAGTGGAGGGCCATAAGGAGGAGACATATCCCATCTGTCTCTGCCTGCTGGCGGACGTGGCTCATGTTGTCCCCTTCAGGCACACCTGCAGGGGCTGCATCCAGCACTGGGCTACCACCAGGGCCCACTGCCTCCCTCCTGAGCCTCATGCCATGCCCCACAAAGGTCTCCTTGACCCACCAGCCCTGTGGGGAAAGAACATCTCCCCTCTGGTCCTGCAGCGTCTCACTCAGGCACAAGAAGCACAGCGTCTCCAGATGCCCCCATCAGTGAGTCCACAGCCTCTCCTGGCACCGGGAGCCCAATGAGCACCGCTGGGTCTGGCTACCACAGGACACTGAGGAAGGGAATGGCTGAGCAGGTCCCACGGGAGCAGCTGGATGGCAAAGAGTACGCAGCACTGCACTCAGCCTCACTGCTAAGTGAGCAGCACAACCTCACCTGGGGACAGCACAGGGATGGAAAGTGCTGGTGGGGAGCAGCTGAGGCACTGCACAGCTCTTCTGCCTCGGCTCTCACTGAGCATTGCTCGTCCCTGGGCTGTGTGAGGAGGAGCGCTGCCAGCAGCTCGAGGTCATCGTTCCATTCCCCTCTGCTCAGCTCTGGTGAGGCCACAGTGTCCAGGTGTGGGCTCTCTGGTAACACGGAGACCTGGACACATTGGAGAGAGCTCAGGGAATGGCCACCAAGGTGCTGGGAGGATGGGAGCATCTCTGCTATTAGGAGCTGGGATGGTTAGGTGCTGGGATAGTCCTCCAGCCGGAGAGAAAATTCCAGGAAGTCTTGTCATTGTCAATAAATGGCGGAACATCCTGAAATCGGTGGTAGAGCAGTTGCTTCTATTTCCTTTTGAGAGATGAACTAGAAGCTCAGCCTGGGATCCCGCTGTAAGAAAAGGACAGGAGCAGGGAAAAGGTTGCTGGTCCAACAGCAGCCGGGCTGCAGCTCAGAGCGCTCTGCGCTGTGCCTGTGTGTTCGCTGCGCCCAGTGGGACCTCATCCTGCCCAGCAGCCGCTCCCCACGCGGGCTGTTCTGCAGAGATGCCTCCAGCCTGAGCCGTTCTGTGACCCTGTGACTGGATCGTGCACAGAAACAAAGCTTTGATTGCGGCTTACAGTTAAGTACAGATGTGTGTTAGGCACATTTGAATCTCCGTAAATCCGTCTGAACTTCTTTTGTACGGACCACACATTTTATATAATGCAACCACCAGGTACACTGCTACTGATATTAATGGTGATGACGCCCACTGCAGCTGTAATTTACAACACGCTGAAGCATCACCCCACCACTCCTGCCGGCAGGCAGGGGACCCCAGGCACTGCCACCCACCACCCTGGCCAGGACGGAGGGGCAGGGCTCGGTCCCGGCCCTGCCACCCCATGCAGCTCCTGCAACCCCTGCCCTCACTCCTGCTGGAGCTCCAGCCCCTCTGCTGTGTTGATGAGGCAGTTAACCCTCTCTGAAATCAAGAAGATGTCATTATTTTGGCAGGCTTGTATTATGCTATGATGGGAAAGGAGGAGGAGTTACAGTGCCAAGGAACCCTGACACCCTGCTGGCCTGGAGGTGGCTGGATGTCTACCAGCTGGGGGAAAGCAGCAAATGGGTTCCTCGTTTTGCCTTCTGTGTGCACACTGCTTCGGCTTTACCCAAACTTTACCCTCATCCCAACCCACACAGTCTCACACTTTGGCCCTCCCAGTTCTCTCTCCCATGGATTGGTGGGAGTGAGTGAGCAGCTGGGCACTGCTGAGCCTGCAGGGGTCGGACCACAGCAGTGACTCAGCACTATTTTACCCTATTTTTGTAAGTTTTGATCGATTCTTTGTTATAGTTTCCATACATTTGCCTGATAGAGACATGAAAATCAGCAGCTCCCTGGATCCCCTCAGAGCCCCACTGAGCAGCAGAGCTCAGCACAGATTTGCCGTGTTCTACTCCTGTCTTATCAAGGAGCTTTGGGGCCGTGGTTACATAAGCAGGTGTGTGACTCATCTCTTGTTTAGTCTGCAGCTCAGGAGTGAACATGATCTGGTGCTAGCAATTCCTTCTTACCAGCAATCTATCTTAGGATTTCTACTGATTTCAGTTTGAAGCGGGTTTTGTGGCTGACTCATTCCCCGTAAAGAGAACTCACAGCACAGGAATAACCCTAAGCAGTTTTGTAGTAAACACCACCGCAAAGGCCTCAGCTGCCTTCTCCAAAGCCTTCCACTTTTTCTCTCAGCGTGACCCCCTGTGTGCATGCATAGCAGACAGAGGTGGGCTCTCACCTGCCTGTGTCCAGCCGCTGCTCTGTTCTGTCTGCATTTCAGCAGCCCCTAATTATGCTGCATCTTGCATTTCCTTGGCTGTCTTCTGTCATCCACGTTTTATTTGCCCAATTATTTTGCACACACTGACATAGTTTTAGTTCTAAGCTCCGATCCAGACTTCTCAGCTTCCAGGCCCGTGCATTCAGTTCATTCAATTACATCCGTTCTCTGTATTGTGCAGATAATATATGTATGTATAATATATAATAACATACAACACAAAACATGTAACACTAACAAGAAACGTATAATGTATTGTACATACATAATTTACACACAATGCGGTATCATTTACATACAGAGAACACACACATCTGTCATCACAACAGTCGCTTTATCTGAATCGATATGCATGCCTTTAATTCGGACATTTCAGCTGCTTCCTCAGCCTGCTCTTCTGCTTCAGAACAACACCGCCACCGTCCTGGGAAGATTTTCTTCTGTCCCTTAATTGTAACCCGGCGCTGTTGTCCCACATAGAACTTCTCAGGTAAAGCTATTTTAAAATGATGCCCGTCGTTTAGGCTCTGACATCTCTCATCGCTTCCACTGATACACAGCCGTATTTTCAGATTGCATTAAGCAATTATGGAAGAAAAAGGCATGGTTTTGTAAAGGAAACAATGGAAATATGGTGTGGTCTGTTTGCTAAGCTGGAAGGCACGGAGCTATCCCTGTCTGCTCATAGAGCTGGCCCAGCCTGCGCAGAGATGGGCGCCGTGCTGAAATGCGAGGAAGCGTGTCCCACATCTGTGCAGCTGCTGAGTGGGTTAATGATCCTTTCATACTGCTCTGTACCCCTCGACCGCAAACTGTCTGCCCCACACTTCATATTTTGCCCTTCTTTTGTGCTGTGAAGCAGTGCTGGCCCACTTATACTTCTCAAAAGTCAATAGAATGGATGTGCAGTGATTATGTGGAAGGTGTTTTTCAACGTGCCAATGAAATGAGTGCTTCTTTCAACTCTTCCACTTTCATGAAAGCCCCACAAAGACATAAGTGAATTTCTTGGCTTTGATATAAAGAGACAAGCTTTGTGGAGAGGAACTTTGCAATCCTGCCATCAGAGCACCAACATTAGCACCGCCTTCTCGCTCTGTTGTGCAGCAAAGGAGCAGCCTTTTGCATGAGTGCTTGGAGCAGCAGGCTCAAACCCGGGGCTTCCTTCAGTGCCAGCATGGCATTCGTGAGCTGCTCAGACTCCAGCAGTGCACTGCTTTGGAAAATGCATGTCCTTCCATCAGGTCCTCTTGCATTACTGGGACCTCGAGGGCTTGCCATCCTCCAACTCCCTCTGGCCTCATGGGAAGAATTTTCTTCATTCCCCATCTGTGTCTGAAGATGAGCAATCATGCCTTCCACATCTTTGCAGGGTGCTTGAGAAACGCAGCCAGCAGGAGAGCGCTGTGCCGGCAAGGCAGAGCGGCAGGCAGCGCCTGTGTGTGAGCAGGCTGCAGCTGCTGCTGCTGAGGAAGCTCTGCCCTCTGCTTCCAGGCACCTTCTCTCTGCACAGAGGCATGGGATAACACGCTGTGTCAGTGGGTTTGAATGAACCTGATGAGGCGTGCGTTTGGAGGTATGGCGCTGCTATGTTGTACCCCGCTGCCCCCCTAGCTGCTGCAATAAAGATGCCTGCTGAGCTCAGCTCTAAGCTCTTTACAAGCTGTTACCTGAACCCTGCTGTCCCTCCCTGGCGCTTGGTGAAAAGAAGCCATTCATCATCCAGGGCAGCCTTCTGTGATTCAAACAAGTCTTCTGTGGGACTGAGAATGGAATAGGCTCCCATAACCCTGCACTGCAGCTTCATACACTGTGTGCTTCTTTCTGTGCTGTCACAAAACCTATAAGAGCGAGAAATGTCAGAAAGAGAGTCTGAACTACTGGCAGAAGCAGTCCACTCACAGCAGCCTTCGAGCTGAATTAGATTATTTGGAGGGGAATCAGTTTTGTCGGAGCTGGTATCTCTGGCAGACACTCTCTCCTTTGAGAGAGCTGATGCAGACACGCAGAGAAGATGCCCTACCATGTCTTGACTGTGATGAAGAAAAGCAATATTTTGGGAAATCTGACTTGGATTGGGCGTAAGAGTTGTTGTCAGAGCCAGGCCAGGTGTCAGCCATTCTTATTTTCTAAATACAGGTTTCTCTGAATGCAAACACTGCAAGCATTTTGCTACACTATAAATGTGTATGTTGTACGAGTGGTGGACGAGGGTTATGTTGGTCTAAGACCTCATTATCACGTGGTAGGGAATGATTCACCTTTCTACAAAGCTTGAGCATTAATTAATTAAAATATGATATCATCTCGGGACCGTCTTAGTGTTCTGACCTGCAAATCTGGCTGGGTAGAGCCCTCGCTTCTGCGTGACTGTTCCAGATCTCTCTGTGTAAACTGTAGGTTTTGGCAAGAAAAAAAACATTCTGCCAGTGCCTTTTGAAGCATTTGGGTCGACATGAGAAAGTTTGCAGTTACACTGTGCCTGTTCAGAAATAAACAGCCGCCCACTTCCTCATAGTTTGAAGTCAGGAGGCCCATCCAGATCTCACCTGAGAGCCCCATCTGCGCAGTGCCTCAGCCCACAGCCACGCGGTGCCAGCAGCCAGCAAGGCTCTGCATCAGCAAACAGCTGAAGGACTGCAGCAAACCACAGCCCTGCCTGCCTTCACAGCCTGGGAGCAACCAGTTTCTCAGTCCTCGTGCCTGCAACATGGTTACGGCTGCATTAAATCCCCAGCACAACTGCGTATGGTTCTGTAAACCAGTTCCAACAGGAGTTCTTTTTGTTGGTGTCTTCCCTGGGAAAAAATATGAACAGTCTCTTCTGAGCGATTGCGGTAAAAAAGCACAGGTCAACCAAAGACACACAGGGAGGAGGTGGTGTGAGCTCAGTTTAAGGCATCCTGCAGCCTTCTGCTGCGTCCTGCAAGTGAGCAGACGGGACTGGCCATGCCATACGGCCCGAAGAAGACTGCCAGGGCTGCAGGGCTGTTACAACGGTAGTACAGCCTGGTAGGGAATTTACCCCTTCCCACCTCCACCCAACCGAGTTCACATAACACCTACAGACATAAGGAATGACACCAAACATCTCCAAGTACGGCAGATCTGCACCGCTCCTCTCGTTGCTGGTAGCCCAGGTACGCGCAGTGCCGCAGGGCCCGTGCAAGCAGCCAGCAGCCGCCAGGCATGCTTCTCTTTACATGCTGTTCCGTGAAAATAATTGCCAGTATGTAATAAGAGCGTCAGTAAGTTCAGTGTTCTACAGTGATAAGATTGATGGGCAAAAGTCATATTCCTTCCTAGCCCAACTCAGACGAAATTGGGTCTGGAAACAGCTGGAGACAAGATGGGAGTTTCTGGCTGTATCTTTGACCTGCCTTATCTCCGCGGGCCTGCCCAGCAATCACGGGCCGCACACGGCGTGGGAAATTGCTAGAGATAACTGAGAATGCAGCGGCGTCCCAGCAGGCAGCGCTGTGAGATGGCAGATTTCACAGCGGCTAACGGCGGTGACAACGGGGGAGCACCCGGCAAGGCCGAGCGACCCCAGCAGCGCCCACTGCCCCCGGGAGCACAGCGGGAACCACCGCCCGCAGCCCCCCCTCCCCGCCCCCACAGCCCAGCACGGGGCGTAGCGGCAGTCTCCCCGTCGCCACGAGCCGAGGAGCGGCGCCGCTGGGTGGCACCAGAAACCAGAACACGGATTCACTTCGGGCGAGACCTCGTTCGTACGCGTCCGGCGCAGCGCCCGCCGAGGTTGAGGTGAGCGCGGCTGGGGGGAGCCGGGCGCTGCCGGGACGCTCCCGGGACAGCGGCAGGGAAAGCGCTCCCGGGGCGCAGCCACAGCGGCCGCGCCGCGCCGTGCGGAACCCGCCGCCAGCCCGGGTACGGCTGCGGGAGGAACGCGGCACCGCGCTTTGGCGGCCCGCGGGTGAATGGCGCCGCTCAGGGTGGGCTGCCCAGAACGTTGACGCCTGCACGTGGAAAGGAATGGGCGAATCTGTTCGCGCGCCGACAAAGCCCAGGCGTTTTGGGAACGCCAAGGGGTGCCACGGTTCCCATCCGTGCCCCGGTACCGCCCAGCAGCGCCCCGAGCCTCCACGCTCGTGTTCCAGGCCGGACCCCGCGCCGTGCAGGGCGGTCTCGCGGCAGGCGGAGCGCACAGCGCTGCGGTGCGGGCTGGGCCCGGCCGAGCCGTGCGCGGGGCTCCGCGGGAGCTCCTCAGCGGTGAGCGGACCGAGCGGCTGTCCTCTGCTCTGTGTGCTGAGTTTTCAGAACGTTACAGTCCAAGTGTGAAAAGAACAGAGCTGGAAAGGCCGCAAGGACTGGCCGAACTACACCAGCGACCTCTAGCGTTCCCCTCGGCGCTGGGGCGGTCGGGCCTGCGGGCGGAAGGCGGCGCCAAGGGAACTACCCCTGAGATGGCGCGGCCGCCTTCTCGCGGTGCGGCCGCCATCTTGTTTGTAGTCCCGATCCCTTTCGCGGCCCGTGCGCATGCGCAGACCCGCGGCGCGGCGCGCAGGCGCAGAGCGGCCCCACATGCCGCGGCGGCCGGGGAGGCGGAGGTAACCTGCGGGCCAGGTGAGCGCCGCGGCCGTCCGCTTCGTCCGTCCCGGGAACGACCCGGGGTTCCGCGGGGCCGGCCCGCGCTCCGTTCGGATGCCGAGGCTGCTCCAGAGCGGCTGGGCGGCGGGTGCCGAGCGGCGGCTCCGAGGGGGGCCGAGGCGGCGGGGAGCGGGCGGGGGCCGTGCCGGCAGGGAGCGGCGGCCCCGGGGCTCGGGCTGCCCGTCCCGGTTGTCCGTTAGCGGGCGCGTCCCGCCGGGAGGGCGAGGGGCAGCGCGCGGGGCGTTGTGCGGACACCCCCCGTGGTGCGGGTTGCGCCGGGAGGAGGGAAAGCTCCGGGACGGCCCCGTGCGCTGACGGCGGTGCGGCCGCGGTGCTGACAGCCGGGGCTGCGGATTCCGCTCGCCTTCCCTCGGCCGCCTTTCCCTCGGCGTGCTCGGCGCTCCGCAATAGCACCGTTTGGCTGCTGATTTGTTTTCCATTTTTTTTTTTCCTTTTCCTAGCAAAAAAATGTCGGTACAGTTTTGTCAGTGTACGAACGGGAAGGGAATTAGTTGATTAAAAAAACACACAGCCTTTGGCTGACTTACCCCGTCGCTATGGGCAGACGCCCGCTCGTTTGGTGTGGAACATAAGTCCCAGGGAGCGATGGGAGCGGCGTGGCCGTGCGGAACACTTGTGTTATGATAACAGCTATCCTGCAGATCCCGTGTACGGATGGTCCGCTCGTGGGGCGGGCAGTGCGGCGGCACCGGGGCTGAGCGGGGAGCTGAGCCCTACAGCCATGGGGCTGCGGTGGTGAGGAGGTGGAGGTCCCAGCTGGGGCAGAACCCAGCCCTCCTGTCGGTGTGTTTGTGAGCCTCCTGGATTCAGACAGGACTTGGGAGCTCATCCCTGTGGCTTTGCTTGTCCTTTTCTGTAGAAGTAAGAGAGCAAAAGTCTTCTAAACCCGTCAGTCTTTGTTTGGCCCCAGCCTGTTGGTCTGTGGTAAAAGGTTGGTGGGTTTTGTAAAGTCTGAGAGCTGCGTGGTTTTTTAATCAATTATCAATATCAATGTAATCAATATCAGCTTGGAGCTCTTCTGGCCAAGAGCTGATTTGGAGCAGGGGAGCAGATCTGTGCCCCACACTCAGATGGGACAGAATTGCAGGTAGGCTGCTGAAGAAACGAGGCAATCCTTAGGATTCGGTTGGATCTTGGATTGTTGGGCTGGGATTGCGGGCTCGGGCCTGAGAATGACTCTGCCGCTCTTATTTGTTTGGGATATTGAAACTTATTTTGAGTGTGGCCCACAAAGTGCTGAGGCTGGCTGCTGGGGCAGGAGCTTAGCGTGGGCTATAGCTGGCTGTTAGTGAGGTGCTCGGCTTTGTAAATGTGGGAGCTGGGTAAAATGAGAGCCAAGCAACTGCTGGGAGCAGCATTATTGGAGATGTTAATGATATCCCTGCCTTTTTATTTTATATGTTAGGTTAAAAAGAAATTGAAGTTAACAAATGTGCTTAATTTGTGTCTTCCTAATCTCAAATCACCTTCAGAAATCCTTCGGCGCTTCCATGTGCGGATTGCGCTTCACATTGGTCACGTATGGCAGGATCCTTAATGTTCTCCAATGGAAAACATAAGTGTAAACAGTACATTTGTACGTCAGAGGCTTTGTTACGTGTAATGTATGCTTTGCTCTCTTAAAGATAGGAAATCTTGTGGAGGATGGTGCTAAGATGGTTTCCGTTCTTAACCATTCGTGTGTTGCATGCCGAAGGTGAGCGTTGCAGCACAGTTGTGATGTATGGGTACAGCATCTTGTTGAAGCAGCTGATGAGGGTGGGAGATGGTCTTAAGCGCAAAAAAACACAGAGAAAGCAAATCAACTTGTAACATTTTGTATTTGGCTTTCATGTGCAACAGAACGCAGATTCTCCTTCGGAAGTATTTAATTGCCATTCTCACCAACAGCAGCTCACCGGGTTACCACTGCTCTCGCCTCCCGCAAAAGGGAAAGCCAGCCCCTCAGTGAGCCCTGTTCCTGTGGCTGTAGTCAGTGCCGACACCGTAACCCTCTGCTCAGGGCTCAGCTTGTGCTCGCCATCTGCCATCTGCACCTCGGATAGAAGTGCATGTGGCTCTGCTGCTTATGGCTCTTAAGCCTCAGTGGGACACTTGCACGGGGTTGGTTAAGGCTATTTGTGTCTGTGATTGTCACAGCCTGATTTAACCCCTGATTGGTAGAGGAGACTGGAGGAGCATTTTTCCTACTTCTCTCTAAAATGTTGAAGCAAATGTATCTGGTATCTCTCTTAATGCATCACAATGCTCTCGTTGTTCATATGAATGTGGTTTGGGAGGAATAATAAAACTCTGTGCTTTCGCTCCAGAAGCCTCAGTGTTTTGGCTATGTTGGTGAGGTGCTGGGCAAGGTAGTGGTAGAGTGGTGCTGGTGTGGGAA
>PPHD01005078.1:0-23866 GCA_002909625.1 Bambusicola thoracicus | reverse complement strand
GGGGGGGGGGGGGGGGGGGGCGGGGCGGCCGCTGGGCGCGGCCATTTTGAATGCATGAAAAAGAGGGGCCGGGGAAGAGGGGATCCTGTGACGACCTATTGGGGCCGGTTCGCTGCGCCACGTGGCGGCTGGCGGGCGGGCGGTTGGCTGCCAAGGGAACGGCCACCCGTGTAGGGGCGGCCCCACGCCGTGCGGGCCGGGCGGCGGCGGAACGGCGGCGGTGGCGGCGCTGGCAGGTTGGGGTGGAGCCGCGAGGTTAGCTCCGAGCCCGCTCCTGGCTTTGGCGGGCGGGCGGGCGTCGGGGCTGGGCTGGCGGGGGAAGGAGGCGGATGTGCCCGTGGTGGGCGCAGCCACGAGAAGATGTGTGGATGGGGACGGCGGCCCGGTTGAGACAGCCCGGAGTGCCGAGGCTCGGTCCGGGCAGGTGGGGGCTCTGCCCCGCTTTGTGCGGGTTGGGCGATACGCGTTGTCAGGGAAACGGGGCGCAGAGGAAGGGAGGGAGGGAGGCAGCGCCCCTGGTGGCGGTGTGAGGTGCGCCAGCAGTAACGCACCGCTCTGCGCGGTGTAAGTGGGTCTGTGTTGAGGTGGGCGTTGGGAGCACGAGACGTGTGCTTCACGCTGCAGGCCGAGTCAGTCAGGTGTGTCCTGCAGGAGACCAGGAGGTGCTTAAGCAAGTGTATCGACAGGGTAAGCCTCTGCACGTGTCGCAGCTCAGGGTGCCGGGCACAGCCTGTGCTTCTGTGAGCACATCTTGTATGAGAGCCCCCCGGCTTTTTCTGAATCCATACAGGCTTTCTATTTACTAAAAGCTTGCTTTGTGCAGCTGAGTATTTTAGGTTTGCTCTGTCCTCTATTTTAATACTAGCCAATAGCAAATAAAATATATATATATACACACATATTTGGTATACATATATATATTCATAACTTCTTTTGTACCAGAAGAATAAATTATTTTTCCTGATGTACTTTCTCAAAGCCAGACAAGACATCCTGAAGTTTTGTTAGATCTGCTATCAGCCCTCTGCAGAAGTGTGCTGGTTTACCTAGTGGTTGCTCAACTGGGAGCCTAGATGACCTTTCAACATTGAATGCTGGGGCTGGGAGCTCCATGGGTGTGCTGGGCTAGTGCTGGAGCAAAATGAACCATGAGAAAGAATACTGATTAAGTTCTGGAGGTGAAAGCTGTGATGTCATACGTTGATTCATCCCCTGATATCTGGATGATTTTTACAATTGATGGTCACTTTCTGAATCTGAAGTATTGAACTGCAGTTCACTCATTGCAGTTCCAGTGACCATGATGTGCTTGTTACCTAATGCTAGCAACTTGGAGAGCTGAAGTAAAAGGGAATAAATAATAATAACTAATAAATAAATGGGAGCAGAGGAACTAAGGACAGTGTTATACAATTTCAGTCATTGAAGTAGTAACTTTTTTTTTAATCCTAAATTGAATTCTTAGAAGTAGCAGTCATCACACGCTTGCACGTGTCCAGTAATTCTTCTCTATTCAGAATGTTTCTGAGGATTCTTGAAGCTTTGTAGACTTTACAAACTTTTGTTCATATTGTTAATGTCACTATTTGATATCCTCTGTGGAATACTTCATTCTACCTTGAGCCAATTTGCAACCCCTCAGGCAAAATAAATAAGTAAAAGCATGGAAATTTAGACTTTTGCAGGATATCTGTTTATGAGGGCTGATAGTGATAGGACAAGAGAGAATGGTTTTAAACTAAGACAGGGGAAGTTTAGGTTATATATTAGGAGGAAGTTTTTCACTCAGGGTGGTAACGTGCTGGAACCGGTTGTCCACGGAGGTTGTGGATGCCTCATCCCTGAAGGCATTCAAGGCCAGGCTGGCTGTGGCTCTGGGTAGCCTGGTCTAGTGATTGGTGACACAGCAGGGTGGTTGGAACTCTGTGATCCTTGTGGTCCTGTTCAACCCAGGCCGTTCTATGATTCTATAAAAGAAGATCACAAGTAGTTCTGCTGGGAATAGTCCTTTGTATCTGTTGATCTTGGGTCAGGAGATTTTTTGAGGCTTTCAGCAATCTGCAGACCCTGATACAACTAAATCAAGCTTAAAGATGAAAATGTGAACTTACCAGCAGTTTGTGCTTGAATGTTAGATTTTTGTGGTTTTATTCAAATAATAAAATATAGGGTTTTTTCCTTCCCATATTCAGCAGAGCTTAAACAGGTAGCTAATATTGTCTCAAATACAGCAACTAAAAACATTGATGCCTTAGGTGCATAAGTGTACTCATGTTTTGAGTATGCATGCTGAATGGAGATTGTTGCTGAATGAATTTCATGTTGGAAAAAGTTGATTTTTTTTTTTTCCTTATTTTACAGAAACATTTATGAAGTAGAAAAATGATTGACTCAGTCAAAATAAGAAGACAATGCATGCTGGATTTCTACTCGCACTATGAACATCTTTGTGCTGTTCAAGGCTCTGTCCCGCTGAAAGCTGTGAAAACTAACCTGACTCAGGGTACTCTTGATCTAACTGTAGATAGGATCAAAGCTGCTGACTGGACACCACTTTTAGATGCTATTAGGCATGATAAGACTCTGACTTCTGTTGTTATAAGAAGTTGTCATCACCAAGGTCTTGGAGAATCAGGTTTGTAGTAGTGGCTCTGGAGGATAAATATGTTGATATATATGTTAAAATTTATTGTATAAAACTTCTGTGTGATTAAATGCTTGAAAAGGAGGAATTGAACCTCCTTTTTATTTTTATTTTTATTTTAAAGCAGCAGCAACAAAATGTTTTGTAATTATAGTTACTTTTAAGTCAACGGAGACTGGGGGTTATCGCTGAAAATTTTTGTTTACTAGGTGCTGAAAGATATAAAACTTACTTTAGAAGAAGAATTCCAGCAATTAGATCAAAAGATTTGACTGGCCAACTATGCAAAGCTATCAAAGGCTGTCTCAGCATCTCAGATGTACTAAAAAATTTGGAGCTGCAAGGTTTGCTTCTGAGGGAGAGAGATCTAATACTTCTAACAAAGGTGAGACTACGTTACTATACAAATAAATGGAAAAAAAATGCTTGGAACCTGAGAAAAGCATCAACTAAACTTCATCTCTGACAAATATGTCATGTATAAAAATGTGCTTGTTTTAACATGTCTGTGTTATCCAGGGTATGCATGATTCTTTTGAGACATTTAGTGTAACGTTTTTTCTGTCAAAACCTGTCAAAATCATACTGCTTTCCTGTGCCCTGATTAAAGAAGGCTTATGCAGAAGTTGTTAACAATTTTCCTGTGTTATGTGGCTGTATACAACTCATACTTGTAACTACATTTACTGTGAATGGCAGAAGAAAGGTGGTGAAAGAACAAAAAGATTAAAGCAGGTCTTTATGGTGTGTTAATTTAGAATGCTTTCTCTAGTTTGCTTTTGAGTGGCTCCTAGGAAAGGAAGTGCTGCTTGTTGCCTGTAGGCTAGGTTCCTCCTGTTTTAAGACAAAATGAACCAGCTTGAAGTGAGTGAGCTTTACAGTCAGCTTTGACCTTCCTCCCAGCTCCCTAAGGTTTCTTGTAGTGACTTGAACTTCTCTTTGTTTGTATTTTTCTTTTCGAGTCAGTAAAAAAACACTTTTTATTCTGAAGGGCTTGGCTGCAACTTCATCCATAGAGAGCATTTCTTTAGCCCACTGTCCAATTGGAGATGGAGGACTAGAAAGTAAGTTATGAATCAGAAGTGTGTCAGTATACTTCTTTCTTACAGTCTTCAAGTGGATTAGTTTTTGAAGTATTTCCTTTCCTGTTCTAAATTTGTTTGTAGTGATTAAAATAACCAAATACACTTTATTCATGAGTGTACATTATTTAGACTTGAATGTGCTTTCTTGATACTGGCAAATAGCTAAACTACTTAATTACACTTACAGTTTTATTTCTAGTGGTTGTAATATTTGAGGTGAACTTTCCTCATCATGTTGAGACAAGTAAACTGAAATAACTTTTTCTTGCATGTTCAGATAATCTTTGTTAAACACCTGCACTAAAATAGGTAATCTTACAACAGCTCGAGGGTATCTGACCCGTTCTTCGTCATGGCATTTGCCTATTAAAGTTGATTCAGCTTCTTAATATGATAGTGAAAAGATGTTTGTTTTGATAACCTGATTGTGGTGTGTGTACTCAGCATGCATAAAGGCATGCATACTACTTTTTTTTTTTTCCAGCAGTCTGTCAGAGTATGAAGAATTCAGCTACTATCAGATATGTTAACTTCACAGGATGTAGCCTTACCTGGCGAGGAGCAGAACACATGGCAAATGTATTAAAGGTAACTTCATCTCATTTCTTGGAACTAAATTTTCACAGTAACATAAATAACTAAGAATAACAAGTAAATTCAGCTTGTAACAAATCCATGTCCCATTTTTAAATTTGATAATAAAAGCAGTGCTATTCAATATATTGTATTGAGCTCAAGGAATGGTTCATGACTTGAAATCTTCTCAGGGAAGAGAGGTTATGGCAGCTATGTCACAGATTGCCCTCTTAAAATATATATGTATCCTGAAAACTGTATTTCATTGAGAGAGGGCTTTTGCCATGTTGTTTTTTTTTTTAATGCTGAGCTTATTTTATTGTGATGAATTTCATAAGCCTTCAAGTGATCATCTATGGAGACTGAATTATTTGTTACTGAAGTAGGTGTAAACATCTTAGTATATCACATAAGCAATAGTGAAAGAAAATGTTCTGATAAACAATAAGAAAAGTACAGGCTATTCTGTGTAGCCTGTGCTGATCATTTTGCTATACTAGGTCTGAGCTCAAAGAAAGCAGTATGTCTGTTTTGGAAATATGTTCTCTTACATCTTCTTCCAAGTTTTTCCCAATATATTAAAATATAGCAGGATGGGATAATGAATGAATGTGTTGTCGTTTTTAAATGGCAGTGAATGTGCAGGCCTGCTTTTTGTTGTAGTTATCGTATTGTAGTTATTCAGAGTCCTTGACTCTGAATGTAGAATTAACCTGTGCTATTGAATGCTTGTTTGTTTTTTTTCTTTCAAGGTCTAACCTATCAAAGCATATGTGATGTTAAGTGGGTGAACAGTCTTTCTGAAGCTTGTAAAATTGTATGCAAAAGAAGCGCATTTATGGTGTGGGAAACTTAATTTTTTTTTTTTCTAATAGGCTTTACTTAAAGAAGTAACAGTTTATAGTCTTTATTTTTCTTCAAATGAGGATTAGGGCTGTTAATGATAACTGTTGAGGAGTGCTTTCATCATTGTCACCAATGTTTCAAAATGTCTTAAGTATTCTTAAGCGTTTAGTAGAAATAATGACATTGTTTGCTGTTGAAAAACTACTAATTCATGTTTGTGACTAGCACAATATTCTAATTAATGTTAACACTGGCTTGCATGAAAGTATAATGTTTCCTGCTGTGTATGACTTATTCAAGATGTGTTGTAAGTGGGCAAAGAAGGTGGTAAGACGTTTAGAATTCTCTATTCATATTTATTAATTTCACTGCGAACTGGATGATGAGAACAACCATGACTTAACTGTAATTCTGAAGCATGACTTGTATTTCTTAAACTATGTTCTAATATAAATGCTTCAACACACAAGCCATTAAATACTAGTTATTATCTGTTTATTATTTATAATGGCTTTGTCTTTGCATTTGGTAATGCTTTGTTTCAAAGCACCAGGCAATGAAGAGACATGGTGAAGCTTGGGCTGAAAGTTTGCGTTACAGGAGACCAGATCTTGACTATATGACAGGCTTGAGGCGTGTTACTTTCAACTGCAACATGCTTGTTGGAGATCGAGGAGCAAGCGCCTTTGCAGATTGTCTGGGAGAAGACCTGTGGCTTAAAGGTATTGTGAAACACTGATTCCTAAGATATAGTAGAGACAGACAGGAAATAAGATTTGCTGTCTGTTAGAGGAAATGTAAGCAGGAGAGTAATTCCTTATTTATTTAGGGAAGAATAATCTTTGAAAAGCAGCCTCTTCTTAGAGGAAATGTCCTGTAGGATACTGGAGAAGTAATTTGTTCTATAGTGTGTATGAAATGACTAATACGATGGTACAATTCAAAGGATTCTGTACATGGAATCAAATTATTTCAGTACCTAAGTGTCAGAGCCAGATGTACAGATAGTGTGCATATTGGTGTAAGAATATCAGGTTAGAGATTACTTAAGCAGACTGGAGATGTGGTTATGGGTCCTGATGAGATGCACTTACAAGTGCTGTAAAAGATCCCTGATGTCACTGTGAGTTCAGTCTCAGTCTTTGGTTGAACTAGGTGATTGGAAGAGGAGCCTGAGTGCAGGAGAAAAGCAAGTGTTACTCCTGTTTTCCGGAAGGGCAGAAAGAAGGACTTGGGGGAGCTGTAGGCCAATGAGCCTTGCTTTGATTTTTTATTTATTTATTTATTTATTTTTTCGGGGGGAAGGGAAGATGGAAAAGTGCTGCCATCCAGGGGATCCTCAGCAAACTGGAGAGATTCAGTGCAGTGAAGACAAGTTCAAAAGTCCTGGACTTGGGAAGGAATAATCCCTTGTACCTGTACATGCTGAGGGCTGACTGGCTGGAGAGGAGCTTAGCTGTAAAGGACATGGAGGGGTCCTTTTGTAAACAAAGTTTACTGTGAGCCAGCTGTTTGTCTTTGTGACAAAGAAGGCTATCATACATTGGAAGTGTTGGTACCAGCTAGAAGAAAATGTTCTGTCCTCACTACTTGGCACTGGTGAGGCCACCATACTTGGAGTAGTGCACTCCTGTACAAGAGAGAGATGAATCCACTAGTCTCACAAAGGGCACCTAAGATGATTAAGGAAGAATATCTCCTGTGAGGAAAGGCTGAGGGAGCTATTGCTGTTCAGCCTGAAGAGAGAAATCTTAAGGGCAGATTTCCTCAAATGTACAGCTATCTGAGAGGAGGCAGAGAAAAAAATGGAGCTGGATTCTATTCAGTAGTGCCCATTCACAAGAGGCAGTGGGCACAAACGGAAGCATGGGAGATTCCATCAGAAACATTTAAGAGAGAGATTTTGCTGTGGAAGTGGCAGAGCACTGGTACTTATTGTCTACTACATAATGTCTTCCTCCTCAGAAATCTTCAAAAAAGATACAAATATTGCAGCCTATTCAGATTGAAGTTGTGTGCTGATATGTATTACGTTACTTTGGGTGGCTGAATTAATTGGTATCCAAGAAATACATCTACTGGGAATTTTCAATCGCAGTGACTTAACTGTGATTTTTGTATCCCTTCCTTTGCGGTTGTTTAGTAGTTATTTCTTTGTTCTGTAATAATGATTATTATTTTCAGAAGTGAAAGGTAGAAATGTTTCACACAGAGCTGTTGCTGTAATGTTCTCCATTCATGTTCTATGAAACAGGGGTTTTGTTTTCACCAGGTATGGATTAAATTGTATTTAGATATTCTCTAGAAGCTATGCCATTGACTAATTTTTTTTTTTTTTAACCTCCCTAAATATTTTAGCACTTGATTTACAGCATTGTGGAATATCCAATGAAGGAGCAAGGTCCTTATTAGATGCTCTCCAAACTAATACTACATTAGTGGTTCTTGATATAAGAAAAAATCCATTGATTGGTACGTATCTGCAGCTGCCACTTTCGTCTTCTTTGTGGATTTTCTTTTTTCCTAGTAAGTTCAGTGGGGGAAAATATGCAAAAATATTTTGCTTAAGCATTTAAAAATGGCTGAGGAGATGGGGACAGACGCTATTATTCAGTGATCTGTTTTCATAAATACTTGTCTCATAGGAATTTCTGTCATTGTGAATTCTTAAGGCATCTTTATTCATTCTAGATCACGTTTTAATGAAAAACATCATTGAAAGAGTTCTCGTGAATGGAAATAGTGCTAATTCAGAGGTATGTGGTAGGCATTTTGGAGTGCTTTGTTTTTCTTGTACCTGGCTTTGTTTTTTTCTTTTTTTTTTTTTTTACAAGGATTTGCTCAGATTTAATCTAATGTACTATTCTTCTTACAGATAAGGAAGTGACACTTAAGCATTAAAAAAACCCTTAATTTAAAACTTATTTTAATACTTAATATTTACAATATTGTAAATAACAATAATTTACATAATCAATCAATTTTTAAGTTACTCAAGACTGTTCTTTCCAGTATTAACAATCTTAAAAAAACAAACAAAAGTTCTAGAGATGTAGATCACCTTTTGCCATCTGTAGTACCTAATACTCAGTATAGTGCTTAGAGTAACTTCCATAAAATGTCTGGACAATTTAGATACTAAATCCTTTGTTTATAACATAAAAATCTGATTTAGTTGCCCAGAGAGCTAGTATACTCACTTGCTTACACTTAGTATTGTTTTCCAAGAAGTGTAGCAATCACAGATCCTGTTTTGGAACTTACTGTCCTTCTGGCTTTGAAAAAGCTTGAAAGTCGGAGCTGTGGGTTCTATAGGAAGAATTTAATAAACTGTGAATTTCATTTGGCATCTCTTGAATTAGTATGATTTTCCATTTCAATGTCTTATTTACCTTTCTGGAAAAACTGTGAAAGACTGCTCTTCTTGGCAAATGCAACTAATACTTAGGAAATGTTGCAGATATGACATGAAAATGGTATCTGCCTACAGAGAATGTAGCTCAAGGTCAATGGAAAGTTGAACTGTGAAAAGAAGCAACTGCCTGAGAAATGTCCCATTTACTGAGATTGCTCTACTCAAGACGTTTTTTTTTTTTATATTTGTCAAAATAGTGCAGTGTGCTGTGTCTTACTGTCAGTGCTAACAGTCTTGCATGTCCAGTTAACAATATAAATGAAAAATAACAGATCAGCAGCTTGCTAAATAACAGCTTTTTCCACAAATTTCAACACATCAGACTTTATCTGTTATCTCATAAGCTCTGGGGTAGACTGTTGTAAGTAGCACTTACGGTTTATCATGGTAACAGTGGAGACATTCAAAATGGGATAATCCTCCTGTTTAGCCAGATGAATGCAAACATTTGATGGCGTGGTTGATACTCTTTCGAAACGGAAACATTTACTATCCTAAGTTTTACAGTTGGTTTCTCTTTTTTTTTTTAAAGTTTAATTACATAAGCCTTAATACAGTGAAGAGAAAAACAGTTGAGTTTCTGGAAGGTAATATCTTGATGTGTTATATACTAAAAGTCAGCAGTGTGGGTGTGTTATGTTTTGCATAGGTTTGGTGCATTTTTATTTTTTTTTAATAATAAAAACTGAAGGAATGAACTTAAAAGTTGTGAGGAATATCATCACAGAATAGCTTGGTTTGGAAGGGAGCTCAATGATAACTCAGTTCCATCTTCCTCCTGTGGGTAAGGTTGCCACTCATCAGGTCAGGCTGCACACGGTCCTGTTTGGCTCTAGAGATGGGGCACCCACAGCTTTTCCAGGCAGCCTGTGCCAGCACCTTACCACTATCTGAGTAAAAAATTTGCTCATAACATCTAACCCAAATCTCCCCTTTTACTTTAAAGTCATTCTCCCTTGTCCTATTGCTGCATAAACTAGTCATGGCTTGTTCTTGTAACATGTTACTTAACCCATCTGTCCTGTTAGTGGCAGCTGAAGATTTTCATGAATGGCTATCCCAAGGACATTCTCCAGATTCATCTTTCTCTCCTTACAACTTTTTAACTTGCCAGACTAACTGCTAAAAATTGGGTGTTGTACAGCAGGAGCAGGTATCTAGCCTAGTAGAACTTCTCTTGTATAGGTGAATGTGAAGTTTGACCTACTCATAACTGCTGTTTAATGTGTGTAGTAAAACAAAGTTGAGCTATTTTTACTCTCAAAAGTTTAGAGTTGATTTTACTTTATAGTTGGAAATGAACAGCTTAATTCTGTCAAGAGCTAGGTCAAAGTGAAGCCTGTCAGTCATAAAACTGTGCTGGAATTGGTTGGTTAGAGCACAGTAAATGTGTCTTTCCTATGCATTAGGTAGGGATGACATCAGCTTACTGTTCATTGTATTCTGATCTAGGGCTTAGGGCTGTCTGAAATAATACTTTCATTAGTATTTGTTTCCTATTAAACAAATTCATTAGTGAATTTTGTACTAATTATGCACACTGAAAACTCTGTGACATAGTAACTTGATTATCTACATGGAATAATAATAAATAACTAATAATAAAAGTAATTGGCAGATGAGGAAACTTCAAAGAATAAAGCTATTGCCATAAAGAAATAAGAAATTGCTTTTTGTTATTGTCTTAATTATAATTTGGATGTTCTTTCTTTGTAAAGAGGCTCTCTTTGCTAGAGGCAATGAAAATTAAACTTTATATTTTTCAAATACTGACTTCAACGGTAATAAAATCATGTAAGTTAAGTTTTTATTACTTTAGAGAACCTTGGCCTGAGCTGGTCATTCCTAGTAAAACAGCTTTCTGTAGAGAATGAAAAGCAAGAGCCAGAGTTTCCTTTTATAGAGATGATGCTTTTATTTTTTCTATAAAAGGAAAAGTGTTTTGCTGATAATATAGCATTCAGACTTGCACTGAATCCGTCTTTGAGTTGGGGTGTTGTGGCATTTTTTTTATTTGCCCTAGCTTTACAGTTTTATTAAGTTGTATATAATGAGCAGAAGCCTACGTCTATCTAACAAAAAATCCAGTTGTCTTAAATGAGCACCTTTTTAAATATCAGCTATTAAAGTAACTTTTCTTTCTTTATAGATCCAGTATAAGTGGCTGTCTTCCCCATCTTCCAAGGATGCTTTGAAAGCTAGACCAAAGAAAAGAACTATTGTCCTAGGAAGTGGTCGAAAAGGAAAAGCTACTATTCGTATTGGTAATTTTGTCTTTATTTTCTTTTGACATTTCATAAATTCACTACAGTCAATGTGTTTAAATGTCAGTGTTCTGCAGAATCTTTCTTCAAAGAAAATTTAGCTTTTATTTAATAATGTCTTCTACTATCAGAGATTTCTATAGCGAATTTACTCTTGCTTTTAATGTTGCTAGATATATGGCCGGGAAAGCAGTAGAATACACTGACTTTAATATGGTGAAGCACATAATTCCGTGTGCATCCTCCCCACAAGTGTTTGCTTCCAGGACACTTGCTGGTAGTGAGTTTCCTGTTTTTTCTGATTTTTGTGATCTTTCTGTAGCAGACTGTCCTTTTCCAAAACAAACAAGAATGATTTTTCTTCTACTGATGTACAAAGAATGTTCTTTTTTTTAACTTCATATAAGCTCATGATAAACAGTGTGTTTTAAATAACGTAGGTATTGTGAATATTTATTACTTGTGAATATGTATTACTCATAGTTGAAATACACCATTTCTGAGTACATTACTGGAAACTTTGCTATAACACATTTGGCTCTTTCATCTTTGCTGTAGTTATCTGTAATTAGAGAGGTAAGCATAAATCAAATCAAAATCTGTACAAATAAACTCTGGTGAGCAGAGTGATAGGAGAAGAAAATGCCTTGCTTAAATACAGGATTCAGGAAGGGAGAAAAATGCTGAAAAATAAACTCAGCCAACCTCTCTTGCCTTGTTTACTTGCTGAGAACAAACTGAAATTTGGAATGCAGTCACTACAGTTCTGTATTTCTGCACCATTAAAAAAAAAAATTGGTTGCTTTACTGCTCATTCTCGAAGGAGGAGTAACTTGAGTCCCCTCTCATTTAGCAGTTTGAAGTTTGTTACTTTTACTAATACATAATGCCTTCGTGATCATTCTACCTTAGGTTTATTCTAAATTTTTTTTGAATTACATTGTATGACTTGAAAAATAGCAAAAAGCTGAAACAGTGAATATGAATTTTCATTATTATTCCTCTTAAGTGGTGATACTGCTGGTGGTCTGTGGAAGTGATTAACATGAATCCCAGCTTTAGATATCTTGGAAAATTTAAAAAATACTTTTCTCACTGCAACCACTAGAGGGCTAGGTAAAGAACATACCTTGCATTATTTTCTACTTGGGCTGTCTAAGCTGCAAGTTCAGAGAAGTTAGTTGAATAACTTAGATTACTAATATGAGTAAAACTCCCTGGCTGTGGAACTTTGCGCCCTTTTTTGATACAACAGTTAAGCATACTAGCAAACTACATGCAGATTAGCTGGCCAGCCCTTCTTTTGAGAAGCAAAACAAAAGTTAGTTCTTGAGCACTTCAGCAAAGTAAGATTGAAAGATGGGTTTACCACAGTCCCTGTTTACTACATCAGAGATTTTTGCTTATAAATAGTAAACTGTGACTTTATATGTAAGTAGCTAGGTATCATGAATTTTCTCCTATTCTTGCTATTCAAAACAGGATTAACCTCTAAAAAGTCTGTGAGTCCTGGGAAAAAGACTTCATCTGTGAAAGATAGTTACTCACCTAAACCACTACCACCAGGCACAAAAGGCTTCCTTCCCTGGCGTACTGCAGAACGTGCAAAGAGGTGCAGGTGAGTCCTTACTACAAGGGGAGAATATTAAAGCATAAAAAACTGCATGAAAAATGTAGGAGAGGACAGCATTTTTTTTCTTCTTAAATACATGTTTGAAAGTTGAACATTAAAGAAAAACATACATTTTCTGAAAATATGAAAATTCTTTGAGGGTGTTACAAATCCTGCTCAAGTAAATTTTTAAAATATACACCGTAGGAATTGACAAGTGTACAGAAATCTTGCTGACTTATTCTCTTGTTATCAAACTTAGTGTAGCTGAAAATGTAATTTACATTTCCAAGCTTGTAGTAAAATTGATATGGCATCCAGTTCAAGCTGTCTAGGTAGTCTTCCCATCTTTTCTTTCCGCTTTGTTTCCCTACTGTCAGCATTATTGCTGCCTAATAACCATCTAAACAGTATTAAGTTGAAGAAAAAATTAATTTTCTAACACTTGGAAGTTGTAGTATTGTTGTTATGTTTCTCTTCCAACAGTATGGGGGGGGAAAAACATACAAAAAACCCTGATAACCATAGATCCTTAGATCTTACATGCTCAAAGTTGAGATTATTCAAATAAGCATACAAAAACTTATCTATCATAACTATTTTTATTAAACTTTTCCCTAGAGGCTCTGGGCACCAAATTCTTCTGATTTCATAATAAACTAAGCAAGTTAACTATTGAAGGTGCTGTTAGCATCTGGTGACGCTACCGTTAGTCGTGATTAAATAGGAATAGTAGCAGAACAGGATGTAATGAATATTAGAGGAATGCCATAAGTGTCTTAACACTGTTTTAAGTTACTGAATCACCTCTCCTAGAACCATGTGTTTGGAAATAGAAGTAGCAATGATGACATGATAAATGTCATTCTTCAAAATGTTGTTTTCTAACTATTCAGGGGAGGGCCAGTGGACAATTCTGAAGAGTTACCGTTGAAGATTCAGGTACTTTTTTACTCATATGACAGTTTATTTATTAGATGAGCGTCTATAGAAAGGTGTGTGTTCATTAGAATCCTACTATCTAAAAGTTGAAACCAAAACATTATAACTTAGTTTCTTTGTCTCATAGAAGTGCAAAATAAGTTTTCTTTATTACTGCCTTTTTTTCTTACTCTAATTGGCAAGGTGGGCTTGAGTAGAGGTATAGTCCATCCTGAGGCTATAAGGAGAATTCAGATTTTTTTTCCCTCAGATGCTGCTTTCACCCTTCCTCTCTTCTGCTTTTGGACTACTTAGTTTTATGTACTTGAGTTTGAACCCATCTATGAAACTACCAAATTGTGGGGGGTGTATGTGGAGGGAGGAAGGAAATGTTTTTCCTTCTCCATCTTCCTGTCCTGTTTTTGTCCCCTCCCAGCCCTCTCTTCTTCCCCATACATCAGGAAGAAGCTGCATAGTTGAGCAGGCTGAAGTCCATTCTAATGGACTTATGGAAAGCTTTGCATTTAAATAAGGCTTTTGATATTCAATTTTTGATTTTATTGCACGGATTGATACTGTAGCTGGGTGTGGTTTTGTTTTCTCATGCAATCAGACGGGTATTCCTGTGAAAGTGACTGTGGAAAGTGCTTCAACATCTGAAACTGAAGAGACTGAAGATCTAGAAGATGTTATCCATCATCCTGATTTGACAAAATCTGTAGATAAGGTTAACATAACAAAGTATCAACAACTCCAGGTAAGAAGTATGTTCTGTGCCTTAAGTTTCACAAAGACCAGTGATACCAATTCAGCTATGTTTGAAGGGTGGAATATTAGGTGGATAAGGAGTTGCTTGGATGATTGCATTTTGGTCAATGGCTCTTTCTGCAAATGGAGGTTTGTAACAAGCAGTGTCCCCCGGGGATCCATCTTGGGACCAGAACTCTTCAGCATCTTTATCAGTGACAAAGATGAAGGGATTGAGTGTGCCCTCAGCAAGTTTGCTGATGACACCAAGCTGAGTGGAGTGGTTGATACAGCAGAAGGAAAGAATGCCATCCAGACAGACCTTGGTAAACTTGAACAGTTGGCGCTTGTGAACCTAATGAGGTTCAACAAAGCAGGGTGCAAGGTTCTTCACTTAGGTGAAGATAATCCCAGAGATTTATACAAACAGGGAGAACTTGAGAGTAGCCCTGCCAAGAAGGATTTAAGAGTGCTGGCTGATGGAAAACTTAACAAGTCAGCAGTGTGCTTTTGCATATTTGTTCTTTATTCCTGCTGCTATTTTGGTAGTTCCAAAAAAAAAAAAAAAAAAAAAAAAAAAGAATTAAGAGGGAGTGTATTAGTGCAAATATCTTCACAGGGCACATTCTAATGAAATGAAAATGAAGGGCATGTTTAAGTGACCCCATAACTCTGTCTTAATCTAGCACTGTTATAAAAATAACATGCTACTTGGAGGCTGGGTTATACCTCAGATGTTGTTAAGATTTGAAATTTGAATGGGGAAGCTGTATTGCCTCCAAGAACATACAGCTTAAAATAAGACCTGCAGTTGGTTTTCATGGTGGCTGTCATAGTGCACAACATTTAGTAGACAAACTGCTTATGTCTGCAAATACTAGGATGACAGAGCTATATTTTATATAAACCACAGTGAAGTCAAAACTTTATGGTGTGCAGATCTACATTCAGTGGCAAAGTTAGGATAGCTTAGAGTTGATGGGAGAAGCAAAATACAGGTTAAATAGTAATGTGACTTTTTTCAGCTAAGGTATACTCTAGGTTTGTCATTTCTCTCTAGAAATTTTATTCAGGAATGTTTTCCATCGACCTGAGAGTTGAAGTTGTGTTGGAGCTGCCTTCTTTGTAGGTGGTTTCATATTAATACTGTTCATGTGCAGCGCACTGATATTGTACTGCACACTGGCTTCAGCGCTCATCTAGAGCACTGTTGGTGGAATCATGGAGATCCACGTCATATGAATATTGTGGCAGAAACTTGTAGGCAGCAAGAACTACAGCGTTTTCAGGAACTACTTGTTGTTTGTGTTCCTCGTATTTGGAGAGAGTGGAATATTCTTTTCAGGACACAACAATTAGAGTGTGAAAAGTTCAATGAGGAGAAGCTTTTTTTGAAGTCCTGTTACTGGAGAGGAAGAACTCCAGTCACCAGTGGATACTGGGAGCCGCCCTGATAGAAGGGAACTTTGCATAAAAGCACCTTAATTTCCTGGTGTGTGCCAGGTTGAACAATAGCCAACAAGGAAGGCCAGCAAAGAAGGTCAGTAGTGTCCTGGGCTGCATTAGGAAGAGTTCTCAGCATGTTGAGCGACATGACCTTCCTCCTCTACTCAGCACTGGTGAGGCCATACTCAGAGTGCTGTGTTCAGTTTTGGGCTTCCCACAGAGTTGGTTACATGTAGTACATCCATTAGGAAGGGAAAACTTGTGATTAATTTGTTTCCTGAGAAAGCTGCAAATTTTAGGGATATATTTCAAAATTGGTTCCAAATATAACTGTTTAGATTTTTCTGATTTTTTTTTAAATTGTTTTTTTAGTTATATTAAGGACATAACTGTTGTTTCTATATTAGATAACCAAAATACTTCCCAATGTGCTGTTTAAGCAATGTTGGGCAGTTCCCGTTCCTTTTTGTTATGCTGATCTAAAACCAGTGTTTCACACCATGGCAGAATGGAACTAACTACTTGTCAGCATTTAATTGTGAGGCCTACTTTCCCTACATCTTTTTGTACTCTTCCATTTCTTGATTGTCCTTTCATGTCTTCTATCTTTTTCTGTTTATGCTATGGCAAGATGATATGACATGCTGTTTTGGCAAAAAGTGGTATTTTTTTTCCGTATTAGTTTTTAGCTGTGTTAGTAATTCACACTGGCTAGTGTGATTGGTTGAATTTCAGAAGTAGACCAAGATGAATGGCAGAAGTCTGTGGCTAATAATGTGAGACAGGAAGTGATGGACACTTCAGCTGTGGTGACTGGACTTAGGTGCTGTTGTTAATCAGCAGTTACTGCACAGATACTTAGATCAGGAGTTAGCTTGAGGAGTTGATCTAGCTGAGAAGCAATCAAAATGTTCAGTTGCAGCAGGATTTGGCATGGTCTGCTACTAAATTGGGAGAATCGTATGGGTAGCACAATGATGAGATCGCAGAATGGGAATAAACAGTAAGAGGTGGGAACTCCTTAGACTGCAAGCATGCCAGGAGAGATCAAACATCTTTGTGACTGAATGACTACAGTTTGACTTCATTATGCGACACCTTGAGAACTTAACATCCTTCTGCTCAAGAAAAGGATTTAAGCATATTATTCAGTGAAATACAGTTTTGTTTTTGCTTAAACAAAAAATGTTTGGCTAACCAAACTTTTAATTTCTGCTTAGATAGAAAGTAAGATCTGATAAATACTTGTTTCTTCCACTAGAGGGGATTTGAACTGTCAGAGATTCTTGATGAGAATGTAGTTGAGGAAAGTTGTGGATCTTAAAATTGTTGCTTTTACATGTTGTGTTCACGTGTAATGCATCTGGAAATAAATCTTCTGTTTTGTGATAGCTGGAGCTAGAAGAATGCATGGAAAAACTAAAGGAAGAACGAAGAGCAAGAGTGAAGGCGGAGGAACGGATAATGGAGGTAATCATTCTTAACTACATATCATCTTTACTTTACACAATCAAACTACTCGCTTACTTACTTGGAGTAATTTTCAATAACTCCCTAACCTCATAGCTTGCAGAATTTCAGTTCAAAGTTATATGGATCATTTACCAGCCTAAGGACAATGATGAAATCTGCATTTGGTAATGTGTTTGTTCTGTTGATCCTATTCCAGAGCCTTGAACTTCTGGCCATGATGATCTTCCGATGTACTTCATTCCTTAGGTGTATTAGTTACAAACATGGGCGTTTTGGCATTTGTTTTCCTTCAGAAAATGATTCATTTTGCTTGAAATTTGTCACAGTTGCATTTCTTTGATTTGCACTGAAAAGCTGTATGTTTGCAAATATATATTTTACTTATGCTGTTCCTTAGATTTTTTTTTTTAACTGTTCCTATTGATGTTGAACATCTCAGGTGCCTTTATGGATAGGTAGCATGTTGCTCATAGCTGAGTTGCTATGGTTGACCTAGGTAAGACCCTTCTGATTGGAGGCTAATCAGTAAGCAGAATTCTTTGCCACAGAGTTAAGGTAATTTAAATAAATAGACTTTATTCTTAGGTGTGATCTGCAGTGGGATGAATTAAAAAGGGGTAGCCATCAGGGAGAGGGAGGTGATTGTCCCCCTCTACTCAGCTCCTGTGTGGCCCCGTCTGGTGTACTGTGTCCAGGCCTGGGGCCACCATTGTAAGAAGGATGCAGAGCTCTTGGAGTGGGTCCCAGTGAGGACCACTAAGATGATCAGAGGGTTGGAGCACCTCTCCTATGAAGAAAGGTTGAGGGAACTGGGCTTCTTTAGCTTGAAAAGGCTCTGGGGAGATCACATTGTGGTCTTCCAGTAGTTGAAGGAAACATAAACGGTCATTCACCCCCCTGTTTGTACTTGGGTTGATAGTGATAGGACAAGGGAGAATGGTTTTAAGCTGAGACGGGAGGTTTAGGTTAGATATTAGGAGGAAGTTTTTCACCCAGAGGGTGGTGACATGCTGGAGCAGGTTGTCCAAGGAGGTTGTGGATGCCCCATCCCTGGAGGCATTTAAGGCCAGACTGGCTGTGGCTCTGGGCTTGCCTGGTCTAGTGGTTGGCAACCCTGCACATAGCTAGGGGATTGAAACTCAATGATCATTGTGGTCCTTTTCAACCCAGGCCATTCCATAATTCTGACAGTGGTGGTACCTTTTTGAACTTGAAAAATAAATGGTGCCCAGTACAGTGAGCAAATTTCCCCACAAAGAATCTGTGCTCTACGAGGTTCATTATTGTTCTTCATTGTGGATATTCCTATTGTATAATGTGAAGTGCACCAGTGGGCTCTGATAATTACATTTATATACTTTCTAGGCTAAATGTCCTCTGCAGGATGTCTGTATTTCTCATGCTAGACTGCGTGGACTTGTACCTTACCTTAGGGAAAGTGATAATCTAAGTCGCAGCAATATCTAAGGTTTTTCACTTACTAATTTAACAGCTAGGGTACATTACCTAGATCTGTGTTTTCTGTTCACTGTTGTAAAAGATGAAAGAAAGCCTGTGGTAGCAGTGATTATATAGCTAAAATAAGTGAGTGATAATGCTTCTCTCAGACATAAACACCTGTGTATCCTACAGTTGTCACTCAGCTTTCAGATTATCACTGATTTCATTAATGTTGAATATGAAGAAAATGTAGGTTATCTTAAAGTTTCATTTCTGACATCTGCAGAGCAGGTGAGATAGGTAATATGCAAATATGAACATAGGGAGAATGGTGGCCTTCGTTATAGTCTTTTTTATAGGTAAGAATAAGTTATTTGTGAATGCATTATATATATGGAGTTATGTGATTTAAGAACAGTGGCTTTTTACTTGCGCTTGCTCTGCACTGTTCAGTACATACTGAAGACAATGCTGAATCATCAGCTTTGAGTTCTTGACGCAAGTTCACTTACGGTAGCATAGAATTGCATCTGTAGGTAAACAGACTTGTTCCATGTGGCAGTGCTCTGAATATTTCTGGTACAGGAAGCTTGCTATCAATTATTTTGTATATTTCTTTTTGTGATATTTCTCTGTAGGCTTGCAAAGATGGCGTTTGCTTATTTTTTTTGAACTGGGAATAATAGGAATGGCTTTACTTTTTTTCTTTAGCTGGAAGTTGAAAATGCAAGGCTGAGGAATCTAAATACTTCCCTATCGGAGGCTCTTCATGTGCAGTCAGTAACCAACATGATTTTGGAAGATGAAGGTGTTCTAGGCAGCATTGAGAACTCTTTTCAAAAGTTTCATGCTTTTTTAGACCTCCTTAAAGATGCTGGGTAAGTTCTCACTTTACTTGAGTTTAACTGCCTCTGTTGAGATTTTATTACAGTTATCCTCTGAATGAATACGTAGCCTTCTTTCACCTCTCTAGAATTGTACTAAAAAAGAGCTAAGGGAAAAACAAATTGCTGTAGATCCTTGCTGTTCATTCCCTGTTGTTCAGTGACACACTGTCCCATTGAATTCAAGTATCTGTCCTTCAAAAAGATTTTGAAGAAACGTGTTCCAAAGGACAGGAAAGCTGCTATTAAAACATCTTTGCTCAGTCTTTGTTGGATTGTCTGTTGCTTTTAGCATTCCTGTGGTTCAGATTGCAGTAATGCAGCTGAATGTAGAGTTCACTCTGAAGTAATTTTCTATTTTTTAACCAGTCAGTGGAGTTGCCATTACTTATAGGATGAATTTCAAACTTCAGAGAAAGGGAAACGTTCTCTTTTTACATCAAAAATATATTCTTCAAATGGGCCTCACATCACTTACAGTTGGAATCTGCTAAAATTACTGGGAGTAATTGAATAATGCTCATCAGAGGTTCTTTCGCATAGGGAGCTGCTCTGAAACTTATAAAATGCCAATCACAAAGACTGGTTTCCTCAATAAGCTTCTCTGATGTGCTGTGCTATCAAATGGTGGCAACAACTTCTCACTTGCTGAGACTTAGGCAAACAAACCTCAAACTGACAGGTTTGGCTGACTTCTAAGCTGGCAGGTAAAACAACATGTCTGTATTTGTGAAGCATATAATTGGATTTGGCTGTTAAAGGTGTTGCTAGTTTGGGAGATATCATCCAAGCAGAAACTTGGTGCTTAAAATTTTAGTCTTTGTACTGCCTGACAGGGAGACTGCCAGCCTCCTGCTCTGGGATCAATGCTGACTGGAAGAACTTCATTACTTCTCCTGGTAACACTGAGTCAAAACTGACAGTTCAGTACATGCAAGCTAATTAGTGCAAAGATGAGAAAATAGCTTTCACTGCTTGTTTTGATCTTTAGTAGTCTATGGTGGGCCTCTTAAAAATGGAAGAATATCTTCAAAAGTTCAAATAGATGATGCTTCTTCTGGTTTAAAATTTTTAGATCTTTTACATAGCTAATAATTTTGTCATTTTTTTTATTTTACTTTGTTTTACAGACTTGGACAACTTGCTGTATTAGCTGGGATAGACCAGTCAGATTTTGGTCTTCTGGGACACCCACAGATGACTTCTACTCTCAGTAAACCTGTTAATATGGTAAAGGAGAAGTCTTTTGAAGAAGGAAGACAAGAATATACCCAAAATAGCAAAGTCAGTCTATGGAGGGAATGTTAGTTTTGATGTACTTGATGCTATTTTAATGTATTTTTCAGCAGTTTTTCCACTCTGGACAGTAATGATTACCCAATGATCCAATTATCACAGTCTTTTTCTGTAGCTGTATTTTACAGATGATAGCAATTCAGTCCTTCAGCTTTTTAAGTAATTAGCATTAGGAACAGAAACAGGTATTTGTAAGATGTACTGTCATGTAATGCACTAAAGAAAGTGGTGGTGGTAATTTTCTTGTGTTTTTTTCCAAAATATGAAGCTGCCATACCAATCCATTAAAACCAGGAAATATAATGACAAGTTTTTTAGAGACATTTAAAAATATACATAGTGGTTTAAATAACTTGTTAAAGTTAATTTAGTACAGCATGCCCACTGAAAAGTAGGAATTTTCGTTCAGGTAATGGTAGTGTATGTTTTCAGTCCTATCAGATTCCAAGGTGAGCCATACCATGAATTCCAGGCCACTGCACATCTGTAAGACTAGCAACATAAAGTTTTAGTTTCTACTTCAAATATAACAGATAAGAAATTTGTGGGGAATTTTTTCAAGAAAATTATTAAAGTTTCCTTTAACAAGACTGCAGGCTGCCAACAATCTTTTTTTTAAAGTTGGATAATGCTACCTATCTAAAAATCATTCTACATTCCAGTATGTTTCTTTTACCTAATGTCTTCCCCGTTAAGTGTTCTGGATTCTGTAAGAGCACTGTATAAAACACAGAGCCAACTTAAACCATGGTTTTTCTAATTCCACTACATTTAGAAGCCTGAATTGAAAGTGTTTAAGTTATATGTGGCAAAAGATGAGTGCAAAAACCTCCTACTAATATTTACATCATATCATACTTATCTCCTAGTATTGCAGAGTTTAGATTCTTTTGGCAGCTAAGTATTATGGGATAGATTAGTGGTATCAAGCTGCTCTAAACTCATAGCATAGTGAATTTCAGGTATTTCAGAATGTTAGTAGTGAGCATAGTAGGAGCTTTGGCTCCTGTAGAATGACTGACTCATTTCTGTAGCATAAAGTTTAAGCTAGTAGGGAAACAATGAAATATATCTACTCTGTCATTGCCACCCTAGCTATCTTCTGAAACTTGCTTACTTTGTAGGTAATAAAGGTTACGTGACTGCTCTTATCTTTGAATGTTTTCTGTGTTATGTGAATACTTTATTTTGCTATATAGATTCTAGCATATTACAGTTGCAGTGCTGGATTTTCTCTCTGTATCAGTATCTTTACTAGAATCTCTTATTTCAGAACAGAGATGGGAACATCCAACTTTCTCCTGGCACATCTCAATCTCAGATGATTGTGAACTTCTCTGCTCATAAAGAAATGCATGAATATCACACTACTGTGCAACAGCTACAGCCAGTCTTATGGAAAGAAAATGAAGCTCAAGCAACTAACCAAATCAAAGAGAATAAGACTCGAAGTAGCACTCCAACATTATCTGAGAGGAGAGTCAAACAGAATGAACAAGCAAAAGGACATCATTCAGCAAGGCAATTGGTTACTAGTCTGAATTCATTTACTGATTCAAGTGTGAATATTAAAAATAGTAGTGGAACATCTGGTTCTTCTGGTGGAAAAAGCAAGAATTGTTCCTCAAAGAAATATGTCCCTAAAGTGACTGAAACTTTAATTGCTAATGATGGAGAAAGAGGAGACCAAAGTAGACTGCAGATGGTAGACCGTTCTGGAACTGATACTGTAGGATCTGCATCTGAAATACAAGAAAGTATACAAAGTATCGGCAACACTTAATGTTCAGACTGTTTTTTATGTGTGCAGGATTAAAAAAAAGTTTTGAATGCTTCTGTGCAAGTTGAGAAGTTTTCTATAAAGTGATGTAGACTTAAAAACTTAGCATTCCATGTTGTGTAGTAGTAGTTTTGTTTCATGTTTGCACCACTTGTCAACAGACTTCTGTTTTTTTTGAAATGAATTATATACTGGTACCCTTCACTTTTTACCACTTGAAAAGAATTTTCTGGAGCATGGTTTTGATTATCGTAGATCTTTTTATATAGTGTAAAAGTTTTGAGCTAATAAAACAGTGCAAATTTAGTTTTTTGGTTTACTTCTAGTCTTTCGCAGTGGGAGTGGACATGGCGGTTTTTGGGGGAAACACCAGTTCATGCCTATCTATGAGGGTATGATACTCACAAGCATAATGGGAGCTTTGGATATGAAAGTGAGTACAAACGTCTCTACAGTGTTTGAAAATACTGTCACTATGGCTGTGATTGCAATTCAAAGCATAATATATTGTGGAAGGTGTCCAGTCCAACTCAGGTTTCTCTCAGAAGCTAGAGAAATGTGAGAACATAAAGCCAGAAGAATATCAGTGTTTTAAAACTCCTTGGATTTTTCCTCCTGATACTACTTCCTGTCTTTTCACAGGCAGTTGCCTTGCAACTTCCAACTATGGCATGTAGTAACAGACTTTGACTTGCATGATGCAGTGCAGAAATTACTTTTTTGCACGGTAGGTGCACTTCAGTATGGCACTGAAAAACAATGCAGTATTTTTTTGTATCTGTACACTTGGAGAAGGCAATCAGTCAAGTGTCTAATATGATAATGTTGTTCTAAAACTATTGTTTTTTCACTAATGTTAATAATGCTTTGGGTTATTTGGGGGGAGTTGTATAATTGTTTTCTTCATACAGAGTTCTGTAAAGTTAACTTATTTGGACAGGTCATAGAGATGAAGTTGTTGAACATCTGAACAAGGTCTGAACCATTTTTAAATTCAGCAGCAAGGCAAAATTTGCATTTGGAAGAATGAAAGAACCTAAATTTTTCTAGATTAGACTGTGAGCCCAGGTCACTTGGTTGTTGAGCAATAGGAATTAATTTTCACTTTGGATAAGCCAGTCAATTTTCTTTGCTTAAAATTTCTTCCTATGGCTTTTCCACATGCACTTGCTTGCATTGATCTTGACTAAATTGCCATAGCTATCTTGGAGAGGTGGGATAGTAGAATCTGATATATAACGCTTATCTTCATGAGAAGTTTAAAGTTTCAAAATTCAATGTATTGGCAGGTGGTTCTGAAAAGCTGCCTCTTCTAAAAGTAGACCAAATATTAAAGTTTTACCTTAATTTCATGCCTTATAGCAGTAGCTGAGATTTTCTGTGATTGAAACCTTTTAACCTATTAGTGATGTAGTTTTCTGTTGTTTTTTTTTTTTT
>PPHD01005077.1:0-27123 GCA_002909625.1 Bambusicola thoracicus | reverse complement strand
GTTCTGGATAAATGAGAAAACCTGTAAAATATTATTAAAGCCATCATTGTTCAAGGCTTTGATTTTACAAAACTGGCTCTTGATAATACTTCTTTCTTAGAAAACCACTACATACCCAAGTTATCGTACCTTAATGTCATTATTTTTACATGACTGCTGCTAGGATCAGTTAGAACAAATGCCTTGATCTTTGGATTTGAATTACCCATTTTTGTCTACCTGTGAATTAGTAGTAGTGGTTCAAACTGTGTTTTCCAAATAATGAAAGTTTTATATTCTTAATATCATGGTTGTTTTTTTTTTTTCTTAGACCACTGAAAATCAGATGTTTTGCTCTGTTCTTGTAGATCATCTACTGGAAAGAGATGGGGGTTGTCCTCTGAAGCAGAAAGTTGTAGGCAGCAGAGAACTGTGTAAGTGATTTGGAGGCAGGCTTTCTAAAGTAGTTTGTAGGTTTTTGATTGGTTTGCTGCAATTGCCTGGGCAAATTATCTCATTGTCGGTTCACCTGACTAAGAAATTTAAGTAGTAAGGGTCTTCAAAAATAGAGTACTTTAAAAGCATTAAATAATTAAAACTCACAATAAGAGCCCCTGACAAAACATGTTCACTGCAGTAATTTAAACCATAATTATTTTATTTATGCTAATTATTTAAATGCTTTTATAGGAATATGATGCCTGAGATAAAAACTGAAGCATATGTGTTTCAGTAGAGCCTTCACACAGTAGATCTTTCTGTATTCTACATTTTCGTTATTCTCTTTATAATTTTCCATACATAAACAGTGTAATTCACCATCTATCAAAATAAGACTAAATCAGGGAGAGGAATAAAAAAGAAATGATGTGTCAAGAAATGGCCCTAGTGTTATTATACTAATTATACTAGTTTATTTTATACTCTTTCACTGTTTGAGTGGATTGAAGAAGCAAACTCCTTGATCTTCTCCCCTGGTGAATGAATTGTTTATTACATATTAGGTTCTTTTAAACACCTTTTCAGAGCAATCTCTAAGGAAAGAGGACTTCACAATACAAGGTGCTTCACTCTTAGGGATCAGCATCATAATACATTTACCCTGTGTAAGCTTGCATCTGATAAATACAAATAACCCATCTTTCAAATATTAATATGAGCCAAAAGTCAACTTAGTCATCTGATGAGGCACTGACAAATTCACATCCTAACCTATATGACATTTGTCACACTGAAGTAGAAACAATTATAAATAATTTTCAGTTCATTAGGAGCACTACAATGAAATGTCAACAACTTTAAAATTGTAGCAGAAGTGTACAAATTAATTTTGATTTTCTGAAGTGTAATTATCTTTGTAAGTACCACACTGTGTAATCACTTTTGGTGCTATTACTTGTGCAATCAATAATACTTAAATATACCTGGCTGTTTCCAAACATAGTTTCCTAAGGTCACCCTTTACTGGTGAGGATATTTCAATGGGAGAACATAACTAATTGCTTCCCAACTGGTCAAAGATGCAGGGAGAATTAAACATATCTATTTATGCATCTTCCTACTTCTTTTTTTCTTTTGAATGGATCCTCAGGATATTTTTGGTATGCAGGTATTTTTGATTTCCATTGCAAGTCCATTTCTGTACGCTGGGTGGCAGCATTAGCTCTCTCACCTGCGTGTGCCCCTCTTGGGGCTCATCCTACTTTCCAAATGCAGCCTAACTGCGGAGTTAATTATAATCCCTCGGGCTAGGCAGTCAGGCCAGATTCGGCCTCACATTAGCCAGATGAATGGTTGGTAATCATCTAGAGAAGTACATCTAGTTCCCACAAGCTTAGCCAGTCCTCAAGTGTCAGCATTTATAATAATTCACAAACTCATAACGCTTCAGTACAGAAAGACCACAAGAAGATGCATCCTGACAGAAATTTACTTTTCTGACTCATTACTTAAGACCTATACAGTGTAATCTGGCATTCTGATAGGTACACATACATGCTTGGACAATAGTGTTAACAGCATTTTGTTCATGAACTATTATTTTTCCAAATTCTTGGAGATCTCTAAAATCAATTGCTTTGGGAACCTCTGCCAACACTTCTGCAGCAGAACAGAAACAGAGATGATTGCCAGTTTTGCCCATTAGCAGCAGCTACCCATACAGACAGGATTCAAATTGGCTTCTGGAATCAACAGGAGGCTGCAGGATGCATCTTATAATATAAACTGAGTATGTCCTCGAGTATCTTGCTCTAACCTTGCTTTCAACCCTAGTTCAACTTCATCTAGAGAACTGCATCAATGATTTCTCTGTGTTTGTAGGTATCACTTAGAAGCAAAGCTAATATAACCAGTGATAGGAATGGAAGAATAAACTTCTCTAATTTTCCTGAAATTACAGGTTTTGTCTGCTGATCATCCTGCCATTAAGACTGTCAGATCCTTGCATTTAGGTTATATGTTCATGTGCGCTTTATGAATTTTCTATGATACAGTTATGGAAGGTATCAATACTAAACAGCGTATTGTTTCTAGAAAGTGAAGAAATAAGCTTTGGTTTGTTTCAAGTGTTTACTTTTTGTGATGTATTAGTAAAACAAAAGATAGTGAAGGCTTTTAGTCACATGGGTGTCCAGTGTTCCATTCACAGCCTGAGTATGTATACTGATACATTCTAACATGCATTTCAGCAGCAAGGTTAGGACACCTGCGTTCCTGTTAGACTGGTTACTTAGCAGCAACAATTCTACTCTGATTATTGCTGTTTCTTGAAGGACAGTAGTTCATGAAACAAAAACTTTTCTGATTTCCAAGTCCCTCCATGGAGAAGAACAATCAGCTATGATTTTTCAAGGTGAAAAAGCCCATTTTGACTGCAGCAGTATAAACAATAAAAATTCATTGGAATTTCCACTCTGATTACTAAATTATCCTCAAGGAGTAAAAAACAAGGGAGATGACTATTATGTCACAGAGAAAACAAAGCCTGAATATGTACCAAAAGAATAAAGTGACATAGTCAGCAGTAATATGGCTTACCATTTATTCCATTTATTGCTAAGTATTATTAAAAATTGCTGGTTGTAGTAATGTGCTGTTTTAAGAATGCAGCAGATCAGACACTGAAGGCACTAGATTATTTAGAGGCTGAATATACTAAAATAAGGAGCAATATTAACACAAATTGAACAGCACATGCTTTCTTAATGTATGTCGTTTTCCTTCAGAAGTAAAGCTCTGTATTTATAATTTATATGGAAGGATAACTTCCTCATTATGTTCCTCAGTATGCCCTCTTGTCTTTAGAAGTGTGCTTCTTATGTACAGGGCAGAAAAATGCAGTTACAAACTGATGCATGTGTGACTACCTGTTTGTTGGTTGTAGCTGAGAATTCCTGTTTGAATAATTCAGCTAGCTTTGTGTCCAGTGTGTATTGCTGCTGAAGTTTTCAGTATTCTGAAGTTTTCTTTGATATTTGGGACAACAGAAACATGAAACTTTTTGCAAGTATTTGAGTCCATACCTTCCAGGTGGCTGTACTGGGACTGTGCACTGGGTTAGGCTGTCTGCCAGGAAAATTTGTGTTCTGTTTGAAACTGAATGTCTGAACTTTGATGACACAGCAGATTCTGATGCTAAGTTTTCAGTCAGAATTTTTCAACTCAACAGAAATTCCAGATATTAACCAGTTTGGTAATGGCATCAAATTCAGGTGCAAATGGAGCTGCTAATACTAACAGACAGGTATGTTAAGCTGTCGATATCTCATTTATTATTTTATTTTTAAGTTCTCAATACGTGTGTATTTTAGTTGCTTTCAGATACTATTAGTACCATATATAAGTGACTTCAATGTACAAATTTATAGTAATTGAAAAATCCCTAACAGACTTAATCAACTGTACTTTGTAGGCTTTGTTCTTAACCAGTTTCACTAGAAGATCTCTGAAGTACACAGCAGTGCTCTGTGCTGCTCTCCTGGCTTCCTAGGAATATCTCCTGGAAACAGTTTTCTAGTGAATTACTGAGGAAACTTTTTATTGGTAATCAGATTAGGTGAAATACAATGAGTAGCCAGGGTTCTGGATAACTATCTCAGCTCAGCTGTGTGGCATTTGGAAATAAAAGTAAAATTTGTGTTCAATTTTTAAATTTCATTTGGATTTTGCTTTTTATGGCATAATCTATATTACTCAGTTGGAAAGGAAAAATGATATGGTATGTAACTTACTCAGTCTCATAGGAAGTACAAAGATACTTGTTTGATCTTACATGGCTCACACTTGTATAAACTCAATGCTCTTGCTGTAGTAGAAATGCTGAGTCATGGCCTGAAGCAGTGATGGAGCACCTGGCGGGAAGGCAGGGCCAAAGCAGGGGTGCTCAGCTGTGTGTAATGCAATGCACCTGAGTGGGCGGAAGGCCTGGAGCCAGGATCCACCCCTTCCCAGACCTCATTTAAGGGTTGGCAGTGGAGGTAAAGGCTTCTTGCTAAAGATCCCTGCATACCTGAGACCTTCTGAAGGTAGGTAGTTACTTTCCTTTATTTCTATGCCCATGGCAGATGCATTTGAGCAAGTCTTCTGGTGCTGCGGCCTAGGGTCTCGTTGCTCTGCTGCTGTTGTTGCTGCGCTTTCTATTGTGTTATACTTGCTTACAGGTTATTGTGCTGATAGAGTATCTAGTTTGTGTACTAAAATGTATCTTCAGGTTATGCCCTTGTTCTAGTGAGTAAAAATAGTAACAGTTAACACTGCTTTGTTTGCTGCGTAGTGGACTGCTCTAGAGATGGTATCTGAACTATAGTCGCTAGGTCAAACAGAAGCACTGACAAGATATATCATAGCAGGTCATGCAAAATCCTGCAAAATAGTTAAAGTATATATCTTTTAGCCTTTAAGAGTCATGATGAGTTATTTCAAAACTGGAAAAGGGGAGATAAAGCAGATCTTGTCAGCTGCAGTTAGACCTTCTTATCACTGAAAGATGATACAACTCAATGTCTGTTTTAGCATTCAATGCTGTTACTTTATGGGTATGTAATTTAGATGAGTTCTCAATGAGAAACTGAATTTGAGGTGACTCAGCGGGAAAATCAGTGTGTTTTATAATTGGATGCAAAATAGTTACTGCTGGTAGTGTGCTTGATGTAATAAGCTTTTGTACTGTATATGCCATTAAGTGTCTTACTGATTTGACAAGTACTGTATGTCAGATAATTAAACAGGTATTGTAGTTCTTAGTACTCAACTCCACAAGTTCAATGCAAATGCATCTAATTTAGGCAGAACCTAGGAGGTGAACTGACACAAGCAGTGTTTCACATGTATAGTCTTAATTTTCTGATGGTTCATTCTGCTTTGGGATATGAGATAGATAATGTTTCCAGGTGATCATCACTTTCTTTTTTATGTTCCTGTGATAGTGTTCACATAAACATCTAGCATGAGGAATGGAAAAGTAAGAAATGTTCTCTGAATGATAATTAATCTAATAAAATGGCTCCTTCTTTAGGAGCTGTAGCAGTGCACCTTGCTCATCCTATTTGGTCCTGGCTTGCAGTTTGATTGTAAGCAATGGAAAATTGCCTTCTGCAATGGGTGGCTCACTTTCTGCTCAAGAATTCTGTTGGGGAAAAGGTGAGTTTTGCTTTTGTCTCACCCAAATCCAAGATAAGGAAACAGGTTTTTAGGACACAAAATGAGTATATAAGATTCAATAATTAATATAAAAATGTTTGCAAAGTACTTCATTATAGACCCAAACTTTTTATTCAGATCTAAGCTAACTCATAAAACAAATTTTGTCAGGGAATACTTAGATTCCTTGGTGTACCTGCCAATAGTGTCCCTTTAAGAAAAATTCAACAATACCTCTCTGAGCTTCCAGTGAGGCTGGAAGTAGTTGTGTGTGGTTTAGTGGTTAATGTGTCTGCAAGGTCCCTTTGCATGTGCTTGTCAAGGATTTTTTCAGTTCTGCATGCTTTTGTAGGTCTGCTAGTTTGGTCGTTCTATAAACCTGAAGAGTATTCCCATAGATTTATTTTCCCATTTAATACTGATGGGTTTTATTAGCCTGATATCTAGCATTTGTTAGTCCTTGAAATGCCCACCGCTCCCTTGTAAAATATGTATGATTGTCAACCTTAATGGAAAATATCCTTAACATGAAGGCAAATATTGTCACAAACAGGTAATGTGTGGCAGCTCATTACAGATCTTGCAGAGATATAATATGCAGATGATTATCAATGGCATTACAAAAATCTTTTTGAATATACAGGTATATGCATTTTTAATTTGTCAAGTGCTTTAAAAGGGATGGAAAATCTGATTTGATCATAAAAGCAGGTGCATTCTTTTGAACAGAGATTAGAAAGGAAACAATTAATCTTACATACCTGAGGATTTATGTAAGCAGCTACTTTTTAATAAAAAACATCCAAATGCATCTCTCCACTTATTTTGCATACTCCTAAATGGGGGGGAAAAAAAAGCCAGGATTTGTCTGGAAGATAAAAAAAAAAAAAGCTTCCTTGTAACAATAAAAATATTCTTAATCAACTTAGTATATTGCTTATAATTTTGTGATGACTACTTTACAAATGCTGGAGCTTTTGTAAGCTGTAGTGCCAATTTGGTAAGTTAGACCTGGAATAACTATGTAGGTCTCCTACATTAATGAGCTTTGTTTTCCATCAGTGTTGTAAACCTGCAAGAGGATAATGAAGAAAAGATTGTTTGTACTGAACATGCTTTTAAGCGTGATGAGTGGTGTATAAAATAGACTGTTTTTGACTTCAAGCCCTGTGAAACCAAGTTGATTTCACAGTTATGTTTTTGTATCCTCACATCAAACCAGAATCAAAAGGCCTGGATCTGTGGGAAATGGAAGAGAAAAATAATTTTTTGCGTGAACAGCTACAGGATGGGATCATAAAGAGTTACGTATTTTTAGTGCTCAGTGCTAGTCTCTGCTGTATACTGTGGGAAAGGTCTATACCCTTTTTCTAGCTGAGTGAGTTTATAATATTTCATGGCTTGAAATGGAGTAACAGCTCTAAAGAATAAGAATACATTCTTGCAAGAGGGGACTACTACTTTACATATCACTTTATTGAATTCAGACTGAGCACCTAGAGCTGTAATAGTCAGTTTAAGCTTATGGTAATAAACCAACCTGAGGTAACATTTGTAAACACAAGAGCCAAGCTCCTGCGAAGAAGAACTGAGTGACTCGCTGTCATTCAAAATCTGGCACTCATTGCATTTGTGTTTCTGTTACTTCTGTCATGCATACAATTCCTAAAGCTTTTACTTTCTTTCTACTTCTCTGCAAGATGTAGAATTAAACACTGTGATATAAAGGCAGAGGAATAAACAGAAGCGGGAGGAAGATGGAATGCCTTCCAAGTACACTCAGGGATCTTACACATGTGTTCTTGTGCTTTTACTCGGTTTTATCAGAATGGTAATCTCAGGAAGATTGTTTTCCTTTTCTGAGGAACATCTTAATCTTATCTCTACCTCGTTGCTATGTTCTTGTTTTGCAGCCATGTGTTACTTTTGTGTTGGGCTTGTTTTCATGAATTTCTTAACATCTGATGAAACTGAATGCTTAGGGCTTTAAATTCAACAGTCAGAAGGGAAAAAAGAGGGGGACTGTGAGCCAGCCTCCACAGAATTCCCACTGTCCCTTATGCTGAAAGACTTTAAATGTGTCACTGCTTTGAACATCTCATACTACTGATAGTAATGCTTTTGTAGTGTCTACAGCTCAGTTTGACTTGTTTTAAGAACTGACAGTGTCCCAGATATACATTTTTAAGGAAGAACTTGCATAAAGTGTCCTAATGTTTTTTTTCCAAACTACATTTGATAAATACAGGTTTTTCTTGTTAGACTGTTTAAGATATCATAGTACAGTCTTGAAATTTTCAAAACATGTTAAAATAGCCTCTTCCTGGTATACATGATTAAGAACTAAGATGGTTTTTTCTAAGGCAAGACTTTGAACCTCCTTATTTGCAAAAGTGCTGCAGGGTCAATGTCCTGTGGATCCTCAGAAATTTTAGGTGAATTGTAAACTACTTCTCCCAGGCTGTGAATTTTCTCATCTCCTCATCAATTGCTAGGCAAGACAAGGGTTCATCGTAGTGTGAGGGATGAAAGATTCACTGGAGAAAAATCTTCATTGAAATCCATTTTGATTTGTGATTTGTTTTGGCTCGCTGCAGTATATAGAGTTGCTCTTAAAACTTCAGTTATCAAATCATTTTTAAGCTTGTCATTTGGAGATAAAGAAAAAATTTCTACAGAAATCTGGTATATAACAGCTATAAAGAGGAACAAAATGCTATGACTACTGGGAAGGAGTTTGCTTAAGTTGTTTCCTAACAGTCATTAAGACTTGCATCTCAAGAGCACCATATAAAGTAGTAGCTACGACCACTGCACCAGACTTCACTGATGAACAGCAGTTTGCCTCACAGCCATTTAAGCCTTCACATACTGCACTGGTACATGTGTCCAAACATCCCTGATATGCACTGCTTTCCTCAGCTGGAAAAAAACATTTTGAATTGTAATACTTCACTTTCATGCATGCAAAGAGCAAAGGCAATATACTGCTTATGTTTTCAATAAATTGGGCATGTGTTGACTCTCTGAGTAGAGGAAGGTATTCATAAACCAACTGCATACTGAAAGGATGAAACCAAATATGTAAGGATTAAATACTTCATTGAATCAGAAATTATGGCACTTTTTTTAAATAGGAGTGAACAGGTGGTGCTTTTAAACCAACTGAAATTAACCCGTGTTCAATAATTTATGCACTCAAATTGACTCTAAAAAATGCTGTCTAATTATGCATTCTTGAAAGGATATGCTTTACAATAGTTTTCAAATTGGAATTTGGATCTAGTCAGAGTAGTCTTCCCACAGCGTTTTTAGTATATAATGGAGAAAGTATTTCAGAATATAAAGGATATTTAAAGTAACTTTTCTTGGAATGGGATGTTGATGTAGTTGTCTAGGTAGTGTAGTTGTCACATTTTCGAACAGTGAAAACTAATAGCAATCCTATCTACAGTTTTCTTAAAGAAGCTCTTTGTGTCAAGGAGCGTTCTCAAGGAAAAGAAATACAAGTAGAGAATTTCATTAGATATCTAGCTTGTCTCAAGAGTACATGAATGCATGAGTCAGCACTTGAAGTGGATTGTTTGGAGGACACATACACAGACCATCAGTAATCTTTAAAGTCTTTCTATTCTCTTTCACTATGAAAAAAAAATGAACAAAACAACAAACCAACAGCAAAACAATACAAATTATTAAATACTTATCCACATTTGTGGGCTGTTTCAGTGGTTGTTTTTTTTTTTTTTGCATTTATATGGCAAGAAAGATTTTATACTATTGAGGTTTACCTGCTTGTCCTACTCAATGAGATGTCATGACTACTCTTTCTCATCTGTGGAAGTACTGTGACTGACCCAATTTTAACATTTAAAGAACAAGGAAATAGTGAGATTAAATGAAATGTTTTATGTCTATGACAAATGTGGTCATAGAGCACCTAAACCCAACCAATGCCTTTTCTTTTTGTTGCCACTGCTGTTTGATCTTAAAATGTTCTAGCAGCAACTACTTTCATTTCCTATTCCCTTTTTTTGGTCTTGAGTGAGAAGGAGCGTTTGGAGCGAAAAAGCAATCCTTTGGGGAATCGGGACTGACCACAGCTTTCTTCTGTTCCTGTGAGCAGAGAATAGTAAATTAACTCTCTTGTCTCTGTACTCTACTATAGTTTACAGTGCAGAAGTTCAATTTTTGAGCTCTCATAAATTGCTCAGTATATGCTGCTAATTATCAGCCACTATGATTCACTGAAGTCGCAACCTGACTCCTTAATGAGCTTCCCATAAATCTGTTCTATTCATTAGAGGTCAAATTGATAACTACTAAGAAGGAATATCAATGCTGAATATAGTTCTATAAGTATATAATTATAACTGAAAACACCCCAACCCTTCTCTCTCTCTCCTCTCTAGATTTTTAAGTGTGAAATTAAAAACTCTCAAGTAACAGGTGGCTCTTAACAGGATTATACAAGAACAGTAGGAACAAATGGAATGATCTCCCAAAATTAGGAGAAAAGGGAATGTTTCTTATATGTATTATTATGCACAGATGCGTGCGCTCCCTTTGTGGAGTGGACATCTAATGATCCAAGCATTCATTATGGAAAAGATTTGTGGCTGACACTCTTTGTAAGTACGTTATCCATTACAGGACACTGTGGACAAGCTTCATCCTGGGAAGGGGACAATAGGGAAAATCTGTAACAGCATGCAGATATGCTATTAAGATGTAATGCCTTGCCGCTTATTTCAAGGAAGACCAATCTTTCTAATGGCTGAATGATTAGAAGAAGTAGAAATTCGCATATGCCTTTTGACATGGAGTAGCTGGCAAAGTTGTTGACACATAATTTATAAGACTAATAAAACCTAGAGAAAAGATTATACTTGAATGGCCTCCTATCCTTTTTGAAAGATAAGACACTACCAGGAGATAGAAGGCATGCTTGTGTCCATGAATGTGAAGTGGAAACTACTGACTAGTTGCATAGTCAGTAATGGCTGCCTTTGAAGGAGTAACAGACTTTTCATAAGTCAAATTTCATTGTGACTGTGGGACTGTGATATCTTCATATTGAAGTCTCACTGAGAAATAAACATTTCCTTAAATTGGCTTTCAAATGAATTTTTAAAACTTCTTCAAAAGGGTAGGTCAGAAAATGAGGTGGCAGTTCTGCTTTTAATTTCTCTTTTCCATGTTTTAAACAGACTTAAGCAAAACACCTGCATTTACAGTACTAACAGTACTTATATGCCTTGTACTACGTCTGTTTCAACACTGAGATTTGCCTGTATCTGGGAACTTTTTCCCTGGGTTGATTGTATGACAACTTTTTACTTTAGCAAAAAATTATTCTTCTACCACAAATCACTTCAAATTTATCTTGAGCTTATGCTGGAGATTATAAAGGCCCAGCTCCAACCTCAGAAAACTTTTTAGCTGAATCCTTACACCCTGAGGAAAATCTCTCTTTTTGCTTTAGGCTTTCTTAACCATCAGTCATAGGTCTTTTACAAAATATGCTCCAAGGCCATCTTTAACCTCTTTCTCCTTTCATTTTCCAGCTGCTGTATGACAGGTAAGGGATTTTTAAATACATGATTCTTAGTATCTGCAGGAAAGTAATTTCTGATAAATAACTGTCTTTATGAATTCCATTTCTATACTTGAAACAGCTTGCATTATTTTTCATTTCACTATAAGTGCTCTTTGGCTTATAATGCATTTTCAAAAATGAGTTGGGGATATTTAACTAGATTGGTGCTTTGTCATATTTTTAGACGTATTAGAAACTGGAAACCAGTGGAAAATTTTTACAAAATGAGTGCCATGTTTATGGTTTGAACATATTTGGTGTTCCAGTGTTCCTCCCAGTTTTGCTCACTAGTATTTTCATAGGAAGGCAATACAAAAGACAAGGTCACGTGAAGTGAATGTTCCAAGTCTGAGTATTGTAGAGGACTTGTTCTGATCTGCCTTCTTGACTTGTGTACTACAAAGTAAATTGCATTTCTCAAAAAGGAGAAGGAAACTAAGAAATTGGTGTGTAAGATCTGTCATACCAGCTAGGAATTGTGGAAATACATATGTCCACATATTTCTATAGGCCACCAGCTCTTCAGTCTGGCAATAATTGGTGATTTTCCTAAGGGTCTGCCTTAAGGAGTCATTAAATGACTGAATCATAGTTTCCTTTCCAGGTAGATATCTTGCTGTCATGACAGCAGAGAAGCATGAACTCAAGCATATTCTGAAGTTAAACAAATAAACAACAAAACCCTTAAAAACAGGTGAAGGAGGAAGACAAAAGAAAAATGAATTTCCACAGTTTTAAAAAACATCTAACAAGGCTTCAGATTCTTGTTTTCTGAGCAAGTGTTTTAATAATACTACTTGGATTTGTATACTGATGATCATAGCAGATTTTAACTCTTTGCAAACTCATCTGACTTCCTTTGGGATGCTGCTGGGTTTATTAGCCAAGGATCTTGTATCAGTGATATTCCAATTTAGGCACAGGAAGGATTGAAGGGCTTGGAATTCTTAAATAAGATATACACAACGCACAATCTAAACCTGAATGAATATAACTCTGTATGTGTTGCACATCTTCCTTTCTTAAAATCAATTTTAAAACAGCTGTTACATTCACCAGTAAATATCTCTGGCTGTCTTTCAGAGCCTTATTCTCCCTTTTGTCAGCACGTTGTCCTTTATGCACTTGAAAAATATCTTTAAACCTCAACCTTTTTAATGTCTTTCTTACCATGTTTAAAACTTGTGAACCTCAGACCGTGGCTTACTTGTTCCTTAAGGACTGTTGTTTTCATACCTTCAAGTCTTCCTAATTTCCCTTAACCTTTTCATAATCACTTCCTCTACTTTCTGTGGATAAACATTTAGTTTGGGAATGCATAATCCTTGAGAGTACGTTATGTAGAAATATTACCCTGGGACTAACACAGTACAAAGCAACATGATAAATATCAAAAGAGTACTGTTCTTACATGGCAGTAAACAGAGAGAAAAAAGGTTTAAGTGAAGACTGAAATAAACAGTATTTCCCTAGCCCCCAACTTGTCATCTAAATAGAGAGACTGAGTGCTAGTGTTCTATGAGGAAGTGAACCACTTATTTTGGTTTACATGTCATGATCTTAAAGTCATTGACAGGACAAAAGGAAATATTTTACTGGAATATCTGATAGAACAACATACTTTAGGGAGCAGAGACCATTCTTCAGGTTACCTTAGAGAATTTTTATATTTTGAAGGGCTCCTCTTTGTCCTGTGTAAGTAGTCAGTGTCTAATTTGGGGGATTTCGGAAGGACATGGAGAGTAGTACTGCTTTTGAAGACTCTTCCTCAGGAGAAGGATCCCACACTGCTGGTGTTCTCTTTGATTATCTGCTCCCTGGGATTTTTGAAACTGTACTATATAAATGTATCCAAGCTTCCAATTGGGCTCCTGTTCTTTTCCCAGTCCTTAGTAATTTATTCCTAGACTTCCTGATAAATTAATTCTTAATTGAATCTAAGCATGGAATAGGTCAACCTGAAACCTATGTCAAACTGGTAGTATCTGGGATTGGGAGAGAACCAAAAGCTCTGTGATGTGGCTATGGCTGCTCAAATGTGAACATTAGCCAGATAATTCAAGTAGATTCCTGGGTCAGGTTGTCTCCCTAAATAAACCGAAGGACTGAAGTTATTGCTGAGAATATAAATCATTTGATAGCAACTGTTTATCTGAACTTTGATACTGAAAAAACTCCATTCAGACAACAGAGATGTTGCAGAAGTGTCCTATGCTGAATAAATACCCACAATAATTATTTTGTGTAAATCGAGAGATTTATATTTACATTAATTGGCTCTATTTTTATTATGAAAAAGTCTTTCTAGCTGATATGTGCAATGGAGTTCTACTTTGAGCCTTCTATGTAGCTGGAACAGTACAGAGTATATAGATAAAGAAAAAAATCTGATCTTTAGATCTATATGTGCAGGAATGAAGTCTGAACGCCCAATGATTTACTGCATAAAAGGCAGCTATTTTCAGATCCCTGATCAGAGCAGTAAGATGTAGAGAAACATTAAGTAATGGAAAAGGAAGCAGATAAATGACAGAACTGTTGTGAAGCTAATGTGATCCTAAATAATAATCATTAAGGCAGTACTGCTGTTACAGTAGGCTTACCAGTGCGTTTCAAAGAGCCACATTAGAATTCCATATTGTGTTACAAAGTGGATAAGGTTTGATTGGTGTACATCAAAGCTGATGAGTTTAGGATTATTTGGTAGAGTGGTTCCAATTTGTGTAGGAACATGTATACATGTAAAACTAATACCTGTTTATTTTCTGGGGGAAAAAACCTAAACACATTCATTTCCAGTAACATCAGCAACACGTTATGATACAGAAGTAATTGTTTCACAATTAAGGAATTCCCAAAATATGAATGACTAATGTAACTTGATGTGAACTGATGAGCATGTTTGTGTATTTGCAGTTTTTTAATGCTGACTTAAGTAAATAAATCTAGTAGTGGAAATAAACTATGATATTAGTTTGTTCATTAACTGTACAATTAAACTGCATATTAATTGACTCCTAAGTGGAATACAGTGCTAGGGTAATTAGTTTTACTCTTTTTCTTTTTTTATTGTGAACATAATTTTTTTTGTGGAATCACCCCCCTCAAATGCCTTTCTGTTAGGTTTTATTGATTTCAAATTCATTCCAGCACAAAGACTTAATCCTGCAAAATATGACTGTATAATATTGCTCTTGCTCTAAATAGCATGTTAAAAGGGGACTTCTGATTGCTGAATATTTGATGCTTTGTGATTATTCAGGTTTCAGTAAACAGGCTTTGGTTAGGTCACAGGTGTCACCAAATACTTAAGTGTCAATAGAAGACTTCATCTTCATTCCTCATGTATATATTGATAGAAAATGTGATTTTTCTGGAGCTGAGGAGCATGTAGTATCTGACTAGTTATTTAGGAGAGTGCCTTATAAAGAGAGAATATTCCTTGGTTTGCTCATGTTTTTCATGATGGAGCTCTAAAAACTGTTACCAGTATACTTCTGTTGTTTTTCAAAAATAATAATAACTCTTAAATCTAGGTTAAATGATCTTTGTTCTGAAAATGTCTCATACTTATGCTGAATTCAACAAATTCATTCATGTGAAACATGTTCTGAGCTTCATGAATGCAATTGTCTGTCCAAACATAGGAAGAAATTCCAACACTTTCACTAAATAGCTTTATTGTATGTCTTGAATATCCTGTAGGAGAAAGGTTCAATGTTCAAAGGCTTTAGGGCAGCTGAAGGCTTATCTGGAACATAGCTGAAGAATTGGTAATGGCACTGAACAGAAGTATGAAGATCTGCAGGTTATGCCAATGAACTTATTTTGTGATGGGATTTAACAGAATATTGTCAAATGAGTGACTTTATATCTTTGTCATGCATTTTCTATTCATCAGGCTTGCTCTAGCCATAAATGCAGTGAAACAGCTATTTTCACCATGGTCATAAGACACTTGGAAAATTATTAGTTTGGCCAAGTTTGGCTCAGGAACAGTCTATTGTTATGGTAAAACTGGTGTATTTTTAATTGAGGTGAGGGGAAGTTTACCTTTAAGCACTGTTATACTGAAATGAAAGAAATCTCAATTTCCAGAACTGAGAATTGCTTTTCAGAAACTTTGCAGTGCTGGATAAAAAGGGGAATTCCAAATTTTAGACGAAATTATCTCTTCAGTGTTATCTGCTGGTTACTGAATACTATACGTCTGCTTATTCAGCAGCCATTTTTGTTCCTAGATATACTGTTGTGTCAAACATCTGAAGAATTTTAGTGCAGCATCTGAAAGATTTCAGAATGGTGGTATTCTAAATGTGCTCATGCTACAGCATCATGCTGAGTGTTCTCTTCAGAAGGGGGTTAGAGTCCCATACGAAGCTATTCAGCAGAAACTTTTCCGGACATGAAAAAGTTTTTAACTTTTTTCTTAATGCCTGTGGCGATGTAGAGAGCTGAGACACCTTTGAAATACAGAATTTTTTGTTCCCTTTCTTGAATTCTAGCACTGTTTACAAGTGCTGGAACACTTTGAACTGTTTTTAGTTCGAAATATACTGTTACTCTGAACTCTCAATTGTAAAGAAAGCTGTTTGATTCAATGAGCTGCCTCTAGAGAATATTTATTAGCCTTTTTTTTCTTGATGGTTAGGATCCTTAGTAGTTTTGTCTGGAGAATGTGAAGGCTGTGCCAAACTTAGCACAGAGTTAAGAAAATAGGAGACTCAGCGTGAATATTTTGGCCAATTCAATGAGTAGTTACAATTAAAACACTTTTTACAAAGGCATCAATCTGTATCTTAATGTGATTATATAAATGTTTATTACAGTTATCCAGCCTAAGATACTGAATGATGAATCGAAATAGACAACCCTATAAAAAATTCTTTACTAGGCAAGTGACTTGATTAAGCACTGTTGCTTTGTAAAATACTGAAATCTGTGGATCAAATGCTAACAGATACAATTAGCAGAGTCAAGTGTGTTCTTTGTCAGTTTTAAGTCTTCTGGTTCTGCTCATTTCCATCTTTGTATCCAGGGATGTCTTTGTACGTTCAAGTCTACATTTTATCATGGTGAGCTGGGCAGTTCTGGCTATGGTAGGAAAGTAAAAGGGGTGAAGATGACAGGCATAAAGTCTACTTCAGATGAGACCTTGTAAGGACTTGCATCTGATTTGGGGCCCAGTTTGTTCCTGATAGCTCACAACATGGTATTCATTTGGATCAGGCAGATCTAAAACATCTTCTGAGCTTACAAAGTACCAACAAACTATAAAAATAGTTGAGAAATCTCTCTGCTTTCAGTGTTAGAATATTGTCCAGTGCTGGAAAAGGTTGGTTTGTTCTGCCACAGAAGTTGGAGTCTGTGTGTATCAAGAATGATCAAGCAGTGTAGTGCAGGTTTACTGCATCATGTCAAAGATAGGAAATCTTAAAATTAGATGCTTTCTTTTTGATTTTCCCACATATTCCAATATAGGATTTTGTTTCAGAAACAGAACAGACTGTCTGTTTCAAGTTATAGATGTGAGCCAACTCAGCACAAGATGGCTGCATGCGAGCAGTTTGTGTCTGAACCCCACCTGATAAACTCTGAGGTATGCACAGTATGTTGCACAGTTCCAACCTACCTTCAGAAGATAAACAGAATGTCAATGAACATTTGACTTTATTCAAAGGTACAGCTTTCTTTATTTTCAAAATAGTATATCTGCAAAAAACTGAGATGCAAGGATCCAATTATCTCAATGAAACACCAATTTTTGTCATGAAGTAGTCACAGAAAGGAAGCTAAGATATGTTTATACAGGCTGAATTGGTGAGATCTTGAGGAATCACAGCTTGAAAGCTATCTGAATGATGTAGATCACATTAAACGTCATCAACTTAAAATCATTCATGATGATTAATAAAACTGGTATGAACTTCACACCAGCAGGAGATCCTAGCCTTTTTTTTCTTTATCTGAATGGAGAGAAGAGATGGTTGGCACATCCTATAATGTGGGTTTCTTCTTTTTTAGCAGTGCTGTAAACAAGTGTTACAGTAGATGAAGCTTTAACTGACACCCGTGCATGTTTCCATAGTGCAATGGTTGAAAAGTGGAAGTCATTGCATTTGCTCTGTTTTCAGTGCACTGAGAGCCAGAACTGCACTTTTGCACTGTTCTTATTAAATTATTTTTCCTTTTTTTTTTTAAGCAAAAAAGAAAGATGAATCAATAGTTGTTAGCTGCTGGAAGCTTCAGATTTCTTTAAAATTGCTTGGTGGTCATATTTGTGGTGGTGGAGACCGCTCAGATCTCAATGTTATGAAGCTCAATAACACCTAGTATAGATATTGATAACAGTAAGCTCAGTGTGAAAAGTTATTTCTGTGATTAATTTAAATGAGTAACTCATTCTGAATTGCTCTTCTCACACATGTGAGAAGTTCTTTTCACTGCAATTTGAGGAATATTTCCTTATCCTCAAGCTCTAGAGGATTTAGAAATGTCCTCACCTCCCTTTCCCTAAGCTCAAATATTGTCTATTATAAGTCATCAGCATTGCTGAGAAAATATTGCAGTTATCTCAACTATGCTCTGCATATTTCTGAAGGAAAGGTGAATAGTATATTGCAGGAAAATACTAAAAGCTACCTGATTTTACAGAATATCTGTAACTTAAATAAGCATGATTTTAGAACAAATTAGTTGTGATGATATAGGCAAAATGCAGCAGAGTAGAAATCAATAAATTGATGCTTCAACAACAAGGGCTGTAATTCGGGCTTTGGAAGTACTGAAGAAATCATTAAAATTGAATAAATATGAATAAATTCCATAACAAATTACCTATTGCTTCTTGAGGATCAGTCTCTTCACAGTACGATGTTAGCTGGAGGAGTGGGCTCAAACCCCCTGCCCTGGTTTTTTTTTTTCCTCAAGCTTGGTCTGCATTTCAAAAGTAATCTGCTAATATTCATATTAGATCAGTTGTGATCAGGATTTTTAATAACTGGAAATAGCAGCTTTCAACAGAAGTAAACATATCCCCTAGGACAATATGAACAAGCCATTGGCTAGTCTGTTAAACTCTTGATCCATCCTGTTTTGCTTGGGAGTGCTGCCTTCACAAATGCATGCTTGCTCTCAGTCAACCACTCTATACAGCTTTATATTAATCCTAATATGCAGCAGCTGGGAAAATGCATTGCTGGCTGTCTCGAGCCCTCCAATTCTCACTTCAACTCTGCACATGTTAACACATCAATAATGACATTTTCTCTGGGTTAAGTCCTTTGTTATCAAGATTAACCTTCGTTTTATTCTTCATTCTAATATTATATCTTCAATGTTAAATCTTCTTCAGGGATCTCTCCAATAATTTCCTTAACCCTCATCTTGGTAAATGCTGCTTTATTCATGCCCTTTTATTCTATTCATTTCTTTTCAGTGTATCTATTCTTACCTAAATTGTGAAGGAAGCCAGCACCTTTGGCTTAAGAAACGTTCCCAGAACTTGAGAGAGCTATGTTATTAGATGGAAGAGTGAAAAATTACATCTTAATTCCCTTCCTCATTAAATTATGTATGATCCATCGTCTGCTTAGTGCATCCTTTAAATTAGAAAGTTTAAATAGAAAAGAACTGTTTTTCATTACTAATTTCCTGATAATTAAGCATATACTGACTTCTTTTCAAAAGCCATTAAAGGTTTGGAGTCTCTAGGTCTTTTAACAAAGCTCAAGAATACATCCCACCCTGTATCAATTATTATTTTAATTATTATTTTATTGTAAAAATGCCACTTCAGTGCTGCTTCTCATTTCCATTTGTAGGCAGGACAATCATTGCACTTCAGAATAATAAGTAATTATCTTAGAGTTCCTTCTCCTTTTGCTCTATAAAGGAACATTTCTCCTTCCTGCCCCCTGATGATAAAGGGTCTTTGTTCTTTTGAGGGGAAAAAATAATAAACCCAGAGAATGGATAAAAGTGTATCTAACAAAATTGTTGATGAGTGAAAATGTATAAACTGTTATAATTTTGGGCTTGTCTCCAGTATAACTCACCTTGCGTATTATCACAGTAGTTTAAGTTGGGATAGCAGAGAAAGACTTCAGCCAAGTATCATGACTTCATTTTACTGAACTTTGTGTTTGCTTTTAAGGTGGAGGGCTTGCCACTAAGAAGTTATAGTCTAAGCGAACAATGGAAAACAACATAAGGAAACAATAGGGGAAGTACAGGAAATGAAATGAATCAAGAAAGCTGTAGTGAGTTGGTGATGTTGATTGATCTGCCAAACTGCTAACAGTTCTTATACTCCATTCTAGATTCTAGAAAAGCTTAGGAAATGAAGTTGAAAAGCAGTATCTGGTACGACTTTTAGAGGTCATTATAGAGAGAGATTTTATTAAGGAATGGTCGCTTTGGCTGCTAAATCCATCTTTCTCCTTTTTTCCTCCTGCTTGAGGTAAGTACTAGAGAATATCTGAAGTATGAAGATTTTCACTTGTTTTTGTGTTGTCCTGGTTTTTATTAAACCAAATTGGGTTTGGCCTTCAGTGAACATGAATGTTCCAAATGTTTTGTAGAAAGGAAAAAAATCACATTTATCTTTGTAACAACACTAAATGAAGCAAAGGAAAAATGTGACGTACATCCCATCAGGAAGTATAATTAATACTTATCACTTCTACATTATTGTCAACTGTACATTTTTCTTTTGTACTTCTTTCTCCAGTCTTCCACCTGAGTGAATAAGATTATCTACACTTACACCCACTGAGGGAACATAATGAAATTACAGACCTGCTTTTTCAAATTTAATAAGGGGTAACGCATTTTCTAGACCTGAAAACTAGGTTTGGTTACCTGTAAACACAAGTATTTTCTTAAGCTTAAGATGAGAATATTTTTCATGTCCTGACACAAGCTGAAGCCTGTTTGGAATGAATCACAAAACTACTTACTGAACAGTGAGAAATTGCAGGATTGACAAGTAACTGTGGCAGTTCCTTTCATTTTCTTTCACTGATAATGCAATAGCTAAGGACTAAATGAAACTCCTGCAGCCATCCAGGGAGAAGAAAAAAGAAATCTAAGCATGGAGTTTCAGAAAATCTTGGGCGGTTATACTTTATCACTTACCTTAATATCTGGTGAGATAGGCTGCTCATGAAGTAACATTCCCCATTCCATTGACTTTGTAGTGCTTAAATGGTTGGATGAGCAAGGGGGGAAAATGAAATTCAAATTAGCAAAAAAGATTACAAGTTTACAAATGGAATTAGTTCTGTATAACCATTATGAACTGTCTATATTTAAAAAACAAAAATCACTAGTAGTCTTTTATATAACTATCACTTCTACTGATGAGTCTGTGTGGACTGTGGATGACTGAGTAGATGAGCTGGTATTCTGACCATCTACAGGCATACCAGCAATCATCCTAACAGGATAAACAGAAATCAAAAATAGGAAGAAAACACAATGCCCTCCTTAAGTAATTATGCTGCTTCTTCCAGCACAATCACTTTTCCTATCAGGGAGGCTGATTAGACAAAGTACTGTAGTAACAACCAGCTTCATCCTAGGCCATTGTTTTGAGTCAGAATCGCTAAGACGAGTGAGAGGATACTCTCATCACACACGTCTGCACTGTCTAGCAGTAGGAATTGAGTCTGTTCCACTGGTGCACCCTCATGGGATGGATATGAATATTCAGAGTATGTCACAGGTTCTGGTTCTAAAGAGGCTGGCCTCTACATGTCCCAGTTCCAGTCCTTTAGCTCAAGTCATGCCTTCAGAAAGTCTCAGAAGTTGTCATTTTGACAGGCTTTCTCAATTTTCCTTTCTAGAGGAAATATTTAACAGTGCCATATAATTCTTCGTCTTCAAAACACAAACTCACAATTTGTTACTTGATGCTGTTTCCTTTTCTTTAAGCTGATGAACTTTAAATTTCATTGTAATGTAATTTCTTTTAGAATTTTTAGATGTATTATAACAAGCATAACATAGTTCAAATAGGAATATATATTATATGAGATATTATACAAGAGATATCATACTTACTAGTCCCAGGAGGATGGTGGGAAAAGCTGTATTTTTATTAACCACAAACAAATCAATAATCTCACATTAAAATGTACTTACAAGTATATTCTAATAGCAAGTGTATCCTAAAGTTCTGTTAGGACATTATTTCTGAATTGATTCTGAGTCTATATTAAACTGAAGTGGTGTGTGGATTTTGATCTACTGAGGTCTGCACAAAAGATATAGAAGTAGATGCTGTTTCTCCTTCCCCCTTCCTATGCAGTTTGAACCATTTTCCACCCCTCTCCAACTACATGTACCTTAGGGGGTTTACCATGTAAACCCCAGAATTTTACTTACTACAAACCATATTGTCTGTGAGATTTTCCTTGTTTTATTTGCTGAGAGAAATGTGGAAGCTCTCTGGGTAAGCATGTTTTAAAAAAAAAAAAGTAAAAAAATTAAAAAAAACTCTTTGAGAACTGAGCTTTGAAGTATGTAGCTGCTATTCATCTCTTTATCCCCCCAGGGTATGAGTAACAAGGGTCAGAACCTTCACAGGTGCACTCATCCCTTGCAGAGACTCCAAGAGAAAGTGCTCTGATTCTTTCTGTTAGATACTCTGTACTCCAGAAGCTGGAAGGGTGAAACAGTGGGATCTGATAGAAGACAGATCAAAACAGAAGAGAAAGGCACATACAGTCAATATATATTAGGATTAAGAAACGAGGTGTTTAAAAATTTTATCTATATCAAATTGCTGCTTAATGAGATCACAGGTTCTGAAATGCATATTTACAGATACAGCCCTATTGGCATCACTAGAAACAAGCTTAAGCCTTAATCCTAAGTAAATAGATTTAGAGAATCTGGGTTATGTTCATTGCCTGCTAACCAAAAGCTCCAGTTTGGCATTAACACAGTTTTAAGTCCTTTAAACATGGCAACAAATCTGCCAGGAGTTAAACCCTGATCTGGTAAGGGTTTGTGGTAACTGCTGAGCTTCACCTGAAGTCCTTAAGTTCACAGGTGTCCTATAAAAGCTCAATTCTCTTGATATGAGGATTGTTTGCTTTAGTTGAATCACTTTAGGATTTTTGTAGGTTGTTCTGCATTTTGTTTTGACTGAGGAGGGTGTATGTCACAGTGCTGGTGATAGTTATATGTATCATTTTTTTTCCTCTTACATACTCAGAATTAAAATCTTTTACTTATTTTTCAGTGTGAATTTAGGGTCTTATGTTTGCCTCCAAGCTTTCTCAGCATTCAGGTTAGCCTATTAAATAGTCTAAATATAACAAAAGCCTGGTATATCTGTTATCTCCAATTGTTCTTGGTCGTTCTTACATCAGATATTCTCAGAAGCAATATCCCATCCTTTAATGTCACAATTCTCCATTTATATCTCTTTCGTTTATCTGTGCTATCTTTAGGGTCTTTGCTGTACCTCCAGCTCAATTTTTTTTTCTAAATCAGATTCACTTGTTCTCCAAACATGGAGGGAAATTTTCTGTTTAATCTCAATAATGAGTGGAATTTGTTTCTATGCTTATGCTGTCTTGATTTTAAGAGTAACAATTAATTCAAATAATGGAATCATACCTATATCATTATGATTCTGTGGTATCCATAATATGTATGCATTTATTAATCTGTAGCTCACATTAATTTCAGAAGTGTAACTGTTTTGGCATTACCTTCTAGAGGTCTGTCTGCATGTTTACAGAATCTGACAGGTTATTTCTATAAAACTCCTAGGGATAAGTGGCTTGTTAAAATTCACGTGGTAGCTGCTGTAAGTGTATATTTTTGTTTTGTTTTTAATAAAATAAGGGGAAGTTAGAATGAACTTCTGTATACAGAACATAGTATCTGTTGTTCAAATGCAAAATGTGCAGCTGGGGTATTTTTCATTAGCAAAGGCAGGCAGAAAACCAGCTCTCTGAGCCAGTGGGTGGAGGTCAGAACAACATCTGCTTTATCCACAGGAGTACAACCTTCTACAGCTTGGTGGTGTTCAGTGAATCAATTGAGCATGTAATAAGAGCTCTGATATAGACAAGATGCATGGAACATATTGATTAGAGCTGAAGTAAATCTGACCATGGAGCATGTGCGGAGGTTCTTTGTACCTCGGGCATTTTCCTACTCATAGCACAGGCATTATCACCAGCTTTTCTAATGTTTGTTTTTTTTTAAAGCACAGTCTTTATTTGTCAAATGATGTTGTTTGTCTCAGTTTGCTGTACATCTGCAATTAATAGGTCTGTATTTCCCTAACTGTGATTTCTGGAGTTCTGCTGAATACTTACAATTTTTCACTTTATGGCAGTCAGGTATGGGGAAAACGTTCATTCTCATGAATGTTAAGTGATGTGAATTAAGGAGGACCTTGGATTTACCACAGGGAGAGTAATTCATAAGTGCCTTTCAAAATTTTCTTCACTCACACTGAAGGGGTGTGCTGAACAAAATTGATTTCTCAACCTTATTTTTTTTGTTTCCCTTTCTCTTAGAAGAGGTCCATACCTCTTTTACTTGCTTTTCCCCCATGTTTGTGTTTGATGTAAGTCCCAAGTAAAGAAGTCTGTGTTTTTTTTATTGCACTGTAGATAAACTTATCCTTTCCTGAATACACACTGTTGTGAGTCTCTCAGAATTGTTTGCTCCCTCTCATATCAAATGTTTGTTTTTTTTTGTGAAAGGGAAACAAACTGAAATGTATTTATGTACCAGATTTTGAATATTGTAGCATGATTTGATTAGTCCACTAATCAAGGCTATGATTTAATAATGGAATAATGTTTCCCCTCTCTCTAGCAGTTTTTAGTTTGGATGAAGGACTTTGAATGAAATTTGAAAGCAATTCCAAATATTTTATTGAAACTCAGGGCGGGGGGAGAACTCCACCAGTGTCCATTGAAAACAATGAAAATAATGGAATTGCTTGTGGATGTTGCATACCTGGGGTTATCCTGAGTACTGTAGACGCTTCCTTGCATCTTCTCCACTTGTTTCTCTGTTCCTTGGGGAGGGTGCAGGGAAGACAAATACTTTTGGTAGTTTGTTTTTGTCTAGGCACAATATATTAAGAGTGGTTGCTTCTTACTGCAGGCTGAAGTTGGCACGTCACATAGCTGCTGTCCCTAAATTTATAAGCTAATAGAACAGTTGAAAACTAGAAATCTGAGGGGACTAGATACAACTAGACATAATCTATACTTTGGGATTACATGGAAGTACACAAATAGAAAAACAAAACTTTAATCCATAGCATATAATCAAATTGTCAGGCTGTTGCCTTTTGGTTCACATTTTCAGGATATGATGCAAATGAGCTTTTAAAATCAATTTGAATTTGTCAGCACTGTTAATGAAAATGTTAATGCCTTGTTAGCTGTTGACTAATGGTAGTGGAGGTTTTCATGCCTTGCTTAATGGTGGTACCGAATATAAGAAATCATGATTTATAGCCTCCAAATGGAATAACTGAGTAAGCTTTTCTGATCAGAGAACTCCCTGAGCTTACCTCATAACTGTGCCGTACTGCACAAGGAGTGATATTGATGAATAGTTTTATGACTCATTTGGTAAGATCTATGAAGGCAGTTACTTCATAAGGTGACATTTTATCACAGTTGCTTTCGACCTGCTGCAGTTGACTCATTGATTGGAGTTAGTCAGGGGAAGCAAATGTTAGAGACTTACTAGGAAACTGCTGATATTTGTATCCTTTCATTTTTTTAAATACCCTATTTCTGACAATGTGCCGATGATTGCCTTATGTATGCCTAATTATTCTGTCATTAGAAGAGGTTTAAAATTCTTTTTGGAGTAGCAAAGTCTGAGTTTAATATTAGCAGATGCTGTTTTTCTTTCTTTTCTTTTTCCTTTTTCCAGACCTACTTTAGCAATGCCTTCTGGATTTTTGATTGAAGAAATTGAACTTTGAATCTATACACATTCATGCATCATTTAGTTAGCTTGCAGAACTGGGTTCAATTAAAATTCAGAGCTGAGAGAGAGATCTGTGTAAGGACCCCTTCCTGAAGAAATAATACAGGTTTTAAATGGTATTTTGTGGAAGGAGTTTAGGACTATTGGTAAGATAAGCAATTTACTTTAAAAATAAATAGAATATGAATTTAATTCTTGATGCACTAGAGAATTCTTTTGATCCTTCTTGGCTCTGTTTTTAACACATGGTGATTCCATTTAAAACTGAGTATGTATTTATACATGTGTCTCACTGTGCATAGTGCCTTTTTCATTTGGAAGGTTATGTGTTCTATTTTGAAATGAGGCATTAGAATGACAGTTTCATGTGTAGCTTGTTTGTTTTGAAAATGCAACACCACGAAGTTCTAGACTGTCTGAATTTTTGCAGTTATATCCAAAGCACAATTCATCATAATTTGAATTGTCTAATTAGATTGTTATTCTTATTTAATATTAGCAATGCTCTTAGGTATCCGTGGAAAGAGAAGCTGTAAGAAACGGAGTCTCTGCAGTTGCATTAATTTCTCCGATGGAGTCTCTTAAGCTTGCATTTTTAGAAGAGGCCATATCGCTTATTGTAAAGATGCATTTCTCACTTCACCATCTGAAGCAGTGTCAGTGTACTTTGTTTCTTAGCAAAGTATTTTCTGAGTGAATATAACTCACAGGGTATTTCTACAGACCACAAATTAAGGATAGTTGTTTTACTTCTGTGGTTATCCAAGACAACAATGTTGGCAGGAGTTTCTTCTCTGGGATTGGAAATGGATGGATGATAACATTAATTCACTAAATCTAGACCAGTGTTGTTGGATACAGTCCTGAGCTATTTCACTGCATCAATGTGGAGATGCTAACTGGGATATGTTAGGCACAGTAATGCAGTTTCACACCAAAATTCATGGGTTCTTTAGGAGAAATCTTTTTCAAAACAGTGCAATGTAAGGAATGAATTAAGATTTTTCTGCACATCTTATTAATTCCCAAATTAATGTACTCTCTGTTCCCTGAATAAATGCTGGATGTCAGAACTAACTGAGGCTTGTTTCTCAGTTCTTAAAATTAAAAATTAGACATAAAGAGCATCTGATTCTAGAAGATACCTCCGTATCCAACAGGTTCCAACGGACTTGTATTCACATCAGAAGGGTTCATCAGTACAAATAAATACCCATCTCCAGTTTGCATATTCAGAACCTTTATCTGGAATCTTTATTCAGAAGCAGAACTGTTCATATCTCTGTTACTGACGGAATAGATTTTTAAAGGTATTAATAAAATGTAGAATTCTGTTCTTCATTTGTCCATCTTCTAAGCTCTTGATGTACAGAAGCTGTGAAAAACAAAGCATCCCTGTTCATAGTAAATTGATACTGAAGGTACCTGATTAAAGAACTGATTTGTCCTTTTCCCTGCTGAGTTTAGATATCAGTTAACAAAAAACTGTGCAGAAGTAGCTGGTCATATATCAAAGAGTTTAGATCTAATAAGCCTTTGAACAGATAGTGTAAACATATGGGAATAGAGGTTGAAAGTAAAGATGCTCTTCTGTAACAAAAGCTGCCTTTTATATCTTTGGTCATTGTTGTAAAACAGCTGTGGGTAAACAAACTTTCTGTAGCTGATGGCTTCAGGCAGTGATTGCTGCACATTTTATGTCCAATTATATTAAATACTCTTGAAGTACACTCCTAAGTGGACATTAGTCACAGAAAAAGCTTTGAAATTTTTGACTAAAACTTTTACTAGAAGCCCCAACTGGCATACATATTGTTGGCTTTTTTGTTTGTTTGTTTTTCCTCTTCTGTTCCCAGCTGGGCTGGTGGGAGTGGAAGTAGCAGAAGTTCCACAGAAGCTAGCAGGAGAAGGAAGCTCCT
>PPHD01005076.1:14543-27127 GCA_002909625.1 Bambusicola thoracicus | reverse complement strand
GTGACATATTGGTCAGGTGGGCAATTTCAGCACAGAAACTATAGATGCTTGTTTATGTTTTGTCTCTTGTGTTGACGTTATTACAGGTATGCAGCTCAGCCATAACTCAAAAGTATGTAAGATCTCATTCTAACAGTAATATATTTTGACTTAATAAAACTAAAGCAGCAAAGTTTGGATTGATGTTTATGATATGCAAACTTTGCTGTCTTTTCCTAACAAACTAATTGAAGAAATGAAGACATTGGATGTAGCTTATAAAGAAATCCTTCTTGTGGTCAGAATTAATTGGCAGAATACTTTATGATGTGACAATATGTCCAGACACAGCAAAGTGCTCCACACTGGCAAAGCTCTGCCATATTTCCTGTGCCTTCCGTGTCCACAGAAAGCTCTTGGTAGCATGCTGCTTTTCATTTGGTCTGTGTGTTTCAGGAATAAATTCTCATGCAATTTCTGGTAGTGAAATAAAATTCTTTTAGGACATGTATTTCATGTTAAAGAAGCAAAAAGTATAAGCTTTGAATTACATGCTATTTTCTACAGCGGAGGATGTTTAGTGTTTCTCAGTCCTGAGGCCAAAGAGACAAAAGTTTTAAAAGTAATTTGTGAAAAAGGAACCTTGGCCTACAGAAAGAAAATTCCAACACTTCCTTTTCTGTACCCTGACACATATATGGTGGCAAGTGCAGCAGTTTTTTAATGTGAAAACTGACACTCAGGAAATGTATTACTGTTGCTTTAACCAGTCTTTAGTACAATATGAGGCAGCTGAAAAAGCTACCCCGGGTAACTAGGTAGGTTTTTGCTTTAGATTCAAGCACATCAGTTTGGCCACCATTGCTTATCCTTGGCTTTATTTATGTATTTATTTATTTTTTTGTCTATCTTATATTATTATACACTTATCCTTTTAGACTGTCACAGAAAAACTTTCATGGACAACCAGGTCATCCACATATATGTTGCTCACTGCAAAATATCCTAGGTGAGTGCATCCAGTCTTCACTTCTGATTTCCTTAATGTAAATGGTAATTGTCCTGTTCTATGAGGTGCAATGAAAGAATGAGAACAGTCTATGAAAGAATGTTCATAGTCTACTTTTAGGTATCCCATTTAAAGCTATCTGGCCAGCTTTTTTTTTTTTTTTTTTTCCTTTTTCTTTCTTTCCCAGTATTATTAGCATTTTCTATAATCAGTAGACTGAGAGGACTGGGTTGTTGACCTCACTCACAGCTGTGAACATTCAGCTCTTTGCAGTTTACTCAGTACTGTCACCATATAATAGCAATGAACAATTAGTGATTGCCAGTGGAAAGTTCAGTTTGTAAATTGTCTGGAATGGCAAAGGCACTGCAAGCAGTGACAGGAAAAGTTGGAAATACGATTTCTTCTAAAGCATGTCTTCCATAACTATAGCTGCCTTTAGTCTTCTGTTACCTCTTTGCTCCATTCAGTGGTACCTGCAAGCTCCTGCAACAGGTGAAACACACATCTGCTCACCATCCTCTCCCAACAGCTTGAGTGATATCTTCACACTGAGTCTTTTTCTATACACTGAATGAGTCCAAGGTCTGATGAAAATAAGTGTAGAATCCTTTAATAACTATACTTGAGTGAGCTAAATTGAAATTACTCTAGTAACAATAATGTTGTTACTTCTTTACTTCTGAGTGCCTATAATTATTCTTTAAAAGAGTACTACATATGTAATTTTGTGAAGTTTTCAGAAGCATTCTAGAACACTGCCTTCTGCGTCCTTTAATTCCCTAAAAATCACATCATCAAAGTCATGAAAGGGTTTACCGTCCCAGACCTGCCTCGTTGAAGCAAGGTGGCAGTATTAGCTATCACTTCTGTTGCATATGCTGGCAGCAAAGGTCTCGTTTGCTCTTCAGAGGGAGCGAGGAGGCACTGTCTCATCTGTAGCTTACAATGTTGTTCTACTTCATTGCCAAGATTTTTCTCAAATCCTCAAATTCAGTGGCTGCTTCTTGTCATTGCAACCCAATGCTCCTTCATCAAGCAGTTTTAGTTTTACTTATCTTCTCCAAACAGTCTGTAATGACAATCTTGAATGAACGCTGTTAGTGTCCATTCCTACTCCATCCTGGTGAGCTGCCAGCGCACGAGTAAATGGTAAATGCCTCAAACATCCCCAGGTTTGGAGAATTTTAACTTCAGAAATTGAAAAAAAAAATGTCTTATTTGCACATTTGACATCAATTTTTCAAAGACTTTTAAGTTGACCAAATATATTAAATAAATTTCTGTGAGGTTTTTACAACCTGCCACTGTTAAAATACCTAAACAGAATATTTTCAGAAACACTTCAGGCATTTTATCTAAACTTCGTTGCCATCATGGGGTAGTTAATACTACAGTAGAACTTCAACCCCAAGTTTGACAATATTGATTTTATAGCTGGACGTATTAAGCAATTCTGGCAATAGAAAACAGTAACAACAGCCCTCTGGCTCTTTCATCTGGTCCCTGTAATGTGATTCAGCCTATACATTTACAGAAGGAAGCAGGAAGGAAGAAGTTGGTTAAAAGAGACTCTGTCATACACTGTGTTGGTGTTTGTTTTGTCCTATCTGATGTGATTTACATGGAGCAGCGTTCCTGGCTGCCAAGGGGATGCAGTAGCTCATGTACCTAACCAGGACTGCTTGCTGTATGATGCAAAGAGAAATAAATCTCTTATGTGGAAGAATCTCTTATCTCTGCAAGTGAGAGCTTTACAAGTTTCCCCACTGCCACTAAACCTTTTTCTTCTGATCTTTAAGAATGGCAGTACTGGACTTAGTCCTAAATTTTGAGATTGGTTTTCTTAAGATATATGCTTGAAGCTGGGCTCAAGACAAGATGGCTAATACATTTCTGGCATTGATGGCTTCTGCCATAGAAAAAAATAATTAATGCTTCACATTCAGCATGTCAAGCTGGATATGCCAACTAGCAAATCTTTGTTATTAGAGACATTGATACTCTGATTCAAGTAATTTCTCTACACACTGGAAATCAAGTTCAACTACATTACTCCTCCATACCAGAATGCAAGGTGTTTCTTTTCTGTCCCTCAGGGTTTTCAGGGGTCAGAAATGAGTTCTTCATATATCTTAGACTGTTAGGTATCTCATCAGTTACATGGCAGTTCCTTAAACAGCGTATTTCTCTGCCTTCTGCTATTTAGTGCAAGAAAAAAATGAGCAAACAAGAAACTAGAAAATGAGAAATTTAGAACTTATTCCAGTGGTGCATTTGAGTTGGCAATTTGTAGTTGTCTAGTATGAAGGGTTTTAATGACACTTTTTTGTTTCAAAGCCAAGAAAAATCATATAATGTTTATCTGAGTTATTATGGTTAGGCAATATGATCAGCCAAGACACAGTATTTCATTTAAAAGAAGTACCCTGGTGGCACTAACAACAGTATCAATTATAGAAATGTTACTAACAACAAAAACATTCAGTTTCCCAACAAAGGTCAACAGTAAATCTATCTCAAATATGTAAGACTCATAAAAGTAATGAGTTTGCAACTGTGATTTAAACAGATGTTCACAAAATCAGCATTTAAACTTGAAGACACCATAAAATAAATGAGGACAGGATTAATTTAACAAGTTATCTCAAGAGCATTTTTCCTGTAAAATAAGTGAAAAGTCTTCTACCTTTTTGTTATAAAAGAATGGTAAGCAAGTGTTGTTCTCTCTGCACAAGTTTCACATTGACTCAGCTCCTCCAACATCATACCAATATAAGTATTAGAAAACAGAAGCCAGCAGAATCAGATCATGTTTTAACAGAAGAGCCTGAAACATTTTTGTGTCTTCAAATTTTGTGTCTGGATTCTCCTTTCAACACAGCTTCTATTTTTTTTACCTAAATGGCAAGCAATAGCTATGGAAACAGCCTGTATTTTGTCATCCTCTCCTCATCTAAATATCTTTTAATTCCCTCTTTACTCATAATTCCCTTCCTCCCTTCCTCCCTTCCTTCCCTCTTTCCTTCCTTCCTCCTTCCCTCCCCTCCCTCCCTCCCTCTCTCCCTCTCTCCCTCTCTCTCCCTACCCTCCTTACCTCCTTTTTTTAAAATATAGAGGCAAGAGAGAAAGAGAAAAATGAAGATTGTTTTTTTCTAATCAACAATTTTTCCACTGAAAAAATTCTAAGAATGATACGAAGATGCCTCACTCCCTAAAGCCAAGCTCTGTACTACTTTTTTTTTTTTTTTTTTGCTAAATATATCATTCTGGATAGCAACAAAGAAGTCTTTATGAATCATGAACAATGTAAGGACCTCTGTATGAGAACCATGTTATTACTCTAACTTGTAGTCAATAAAATGCTTCTTTTCTCATTGTAGGATCTGACCCTACAATATTCCTTTTACTCAAGCAGAAAGTTTCGCTGGAGTACAGACTAATGGTTTGGTAGATTGAGCTTCCTTAGCATTGTGTTGGGATGTGTCTGCCAGCCTCTGCTTATAATTTTATGTCTAGTACACAGAAAACAGCAGACACTGAGCAATTTCTTCATCTATTGATGTTTCTCCAATTTTGGATAGTGGTTTTAGCTTATTTTATCTCAGAGTACTTTTTCAAAACTACTGGCTGAAATATCTGTCAGGGAATTTTAGAATTATTTCTTCATTAAAGATTCTATAAACAACCTAGGTCTTTTGAGCTTTTTATAATGTACTTTGAAAAAGAGCTTGAGTTAGCAGAATACACAAAACCAAGCAACAATATGCTAATAGAAGGAGCACAGATGTATCTCACCTTAGGAAGCAATTCACTGCCTCAGTATTCAGAGCAGATGCCTAGTGTATATTTACTCAGTAATTGAACACTCCGTGGATGAAGCCTTAATTTAACGTCAGCATTAGATTCTCTTCATAGTTAACATATCTTACAGAGGGAATGAGCATTCTCCTGAAGGACGTGCATCTATTTGCTTGGCTATGATGTTAACTTGTTATTACAAAAATTGCTTTAAAAAATAGCACAGGCTGGAAAAACAAATAAATACTTTATAGACCGTACACATAAAAGTTTCATAGTATTTTTTATTTCATTTTTAAATGCATTAAAATAATCCTATTAGACTAATTTTGGAGAGTACTTCACATTAAAGACATAATTTTATCCATATTTTAAGTTTCCTGAGTGGATACTTTTGTTTGATTACTTTGGGGTTTTTTTTTGTTTGTTTTGTTTTTTGCTTTTTTTTTTTTTTGCTTTTTTTTTGTTTGTTTGTTTCCTTTGCTTTGTTTTATACACAAGCAATTTGTATTTAAGATCCTAATGATTTTATAATTACATACCAAAACAACAATCATAGCCTTCAGATGAAAGTAACGTATAGCTTTTATCCTCTGCAACAACATGCATTTTGTGATTTCTTCATCTTACTTGGTGCAAACTGTATTTCCATCTCATGTCCATCATTTTTTTTTATTCTTCTTTTTGTCATTTAGACCTTGAAAAGGTGAGAGATTTGTTCATGTTCACCACCAGACTAATTGCTAAGCTATCTCAAGCTTCATGGGCGAGTATTAACTGATTACTTCATCTGTCCTTTTTCATTTTAATCCTTGGAGGGAAAAAACTAAAAAACAAAAAAACACCACCACCAACAAAAAACCCCAGACCTGAGTATCTGAGGTTATTCAGTGCAGATGTTCTTAACTATTACCCTTGACCTCCAACAAATTTTTTTCTTGTTAATTTTTTTCTCTTGCTCCTAGTAGCCTGTCTCTCTTCCTTCCCTGAGCAATGAGGCAACTCTTCTAGTTATCAAACTTCCAGATTTTTTTTCTGAAAATATCCGTACACCCACCTCCATACAGCTATTTCCAGCAAAGATGACCTCAAACTCCAATATGCTTCACTCTGCCCAAATCCTGCACCTGACCTAGCACGCGTTCCCAGAACCACTCACTGCTGCCTTGGCTCTTAAGCCTTTTCATCAGAAAACCCCATGTGACTCTCTGCTCCAGCTCCAGCTGCTGTAACTCTCCCCAGCCCCAGTTCTAGCCTTTCCCAGCCTTTCCCACTGCCTCAAGCCTCACTGCTTCTCCTGCACTGGGCAGGAACTCCCATGGGAGGGAGCAGTACAATTTTGCCTCCATGGAGCCACTTTCCCATTACCTTCCTCCTTTCTTTCCCACATTCTTCCCCTTCCAGTGAGTGTAAGGACAAGTTTGAGGGAGAGCTTGTATAAGGAAAAAGAAGTACAGGAAAAAAGAGACATGGGAATTGGTAGGGAAAGGCATGTGATGACCACTGAGCCAGAAACAAAAGATCATTGAGAAGCTAGTGGAGAAAATTTAGACATGAAGCAGAGATCTGAGAAAGAATAGTATAGCTTGCTCTGTAGCACACTTTGTAGTGTTGCAATTTCCTTGCTTTTCTCTCCGCCTATTGCCTCTGGCATTTGTTCTACTTTGAACTACTCAAAAATTCCTGGGAAGAGACTGTTGGAAGTGCTGTATCAGTGAAGTATCCAGATCAGGTGTTATCAATAATCTTCACTTACCGAAACAGTTCCTCTAGGCAATATGGTAGGCATTCAACCTGTATTTGGATATTAGCTGTTATTTGGGATCTTCTGATACCACATCTTAAATACATCTGTTCTATGGAAGGGACTTTTCAACCTGCCAAAAATAACAGTCCTTCATAGGATTACTACAAAGTGCACTTTGTAGCCTTTGTAGCAAAACAAGCATTTGAAATGAAATCCATGGTTTGGAAAGCATGGGTTTTAAAAACTACTGTACCTCCCTCTGTGTTTTAAGAGTGCAGAGTATATTTTGACACTCTTGGCATTTTGTATCTTCTCTTCAGAAGCAGAGGAAAAAGGTAAACCTACATGAGTTCATTTATTTTCAGTTGTGTAAATGATCAGTTTTTCTAATTAATTTTGTCTAATGTTGCAGCTTTTCTGTAGGAACCTTCCTGGCTTTTCTTTAGTTGTCAGTTTTTGACTGCTCATCCTCCTTCTGTTTAGTGATGTCCGTCTCTGCTGCCTTCACAAATCTTCCACATAGCTAGGGATATGTCTGAGTATCTGTAAAAAAGGGAAGCCTGCAATATATGAAAAACACTGCAAGTAAACTGGGCAGGAAACAAATGTCATGTGCATCATCCAAGACCATAGCAGTACCTTCTGTTCTGTGTCAGTGTAACTCCATGTATTTGGCAAGAAGTATGTTTATTTCAAGGAAAAGTATCCAAAGTCAGGAAGAACTCTGAACATCCAGGAATGATGCTTATATCCTTTATCTCCCAGATTTTCCTTAATCTTCATCAACTGAATACTTGTTTTGTAACCATATAGATACAGGGCAATGCAGGTGCATCAATAGCTTGAAATGTCTTTTCCATTTGTTTAATCAAGTGGGCTAGCTCCCATTTTTCTCCAGAAATTCAATACCAAATCTGAGCAACTTATCTGGTGGAAAGTAGAGCTGAAAACAGTACATTACTCAAAAAGGTCCTCTTATGAATGCTGGGTGTTTTGCTAGTGGAATTATTCATCATAATCAGTGTTGGACCACTGCCCTCAGACACTGTTCTGTCAGGCGAGTTGAGGGTAAGCGCAAGAAGAGGTAGGGCATAAAGAGGACTGTAGAGTTTTATCACTATGATCTAAACCTGAATTCAGTTGTCTGGAGCTATTCCGGAAACCTTTATGAAGAGCCACACAGAGCTGGGGCTACAGTTGTCATCCTCACAGTTTGATCCTCTCAAGCAGAGCGTGGTTGGTGGCTGGTGGCATGAACTAAGAGCAGAGTATTTCCTCTTTATAAAAGTAGGTTGAATATTAAGACTGGTGTTCTCTCCTGTAACTTTCTACTTTCATCATTTTTTTTTCCTGTTCAATGTGGTCTGTCACATGTCAACATTATCAGCTGAACAACATGATTGAGTTTTAACAAAATAAAATGGTTATGGCAAATAGGAGTTTCAGTCTTTTGACCACTTGTGCTGTTGTTCATTCTGGGATGTGTTCATTTTGCATTTTGCAACATTGCAACATCAAACATAAGTCTTTGTTATTTCCACCTTGAACTTCAAGCGCATGTCTTTCAGCAGCAGTTCAGACAGTATTTTGGGATACTAGAGTATATCTGTGCTAGGACACAAGAACACTGGTGACTGGCTTTTGCAGTGATTTTGCAGAAGCCAGCTGGATTTTGCATGCAAGTAAAATCTGATTGTTATTCCATGACCAAAGAAAGATCTTCCAGAATCTTCACTGTTTTGTTTTTTTTTAATTTCCACAACAGCCACTGTGCCAGCAAAGTTAGTGCTATACAGTAAATGGTTGTGATGTCAACAGAAAAAAAAATCTAAGCAATAAATTTCAAGATGAGAACCTTTATTTACATCTTCATTCCACAAGAATACAGAGAGTGCTGCAAACATACATGTCCTGGTTTTCAAGCCATGAACAAATGTGGTCTTTGACACTGTTCCTGAGTGTACTGTTTGTAATCAGACTATAAAAGGATGGTTTTGCTTATCTTTTATTTCATTCTAAATGTTTCACTTGAGCTGTAGCTAATGTGGCAGTAATGCCCAACAAGTATAAAAAGGGTTGCAAACACTTCTGGTCAAATACGAGAAAGGTAATCTTTAGCCTTCGCCCCTTACATCTGTCTTAGCTTCTTATTTAGTCTTTAATCAATGGTGCCAAATTTTACGATAGTTTTTTCATTTTTTTTCCCACACTCAACTGTGTCCAGAACATCATGTTCTGCAAATTACAGAGGATCCCATCTTCCCACTGAAACAAAACATTGCCAAGGAGACTCTATCTGACTACTTGTTCTTCCTTCCATTACGCCTTTTCAAATGAACCACCCTCAGTTTCTTAGGCAGAATGATTAGAAAGCAGCAGTTTGTGCCCAAAGAGGAGCACTGCAACTTTCCCACTAGCCCTAAGAAAAGACTAGTGCAGAAACAGTCACTACACATTCTACTGCTCCTCCACAGTGTGGTGTGTTAAAGATACTTCTTTTGCAGTCTGGTCAATCTGGAGCCGCTGCTGCTGCAAAAAACTCAACTCTTCCTTCTCATCTCTCAGGAAAAGACAGTGCTGGAAGGACTTTTCTCCACTGCTCTCTAAGTACAGTGGAATGAGAGGCCTTCTTATGTCATCCAACTTCCCTGTGTTGAGGCCTATAGACTCATGACTTGTGTCAAAGATTCATGGGACCAGTGTGCAGCTCTTTGGCATCTTCTCTGTGTTTGACCCATGGCAGTTGATAGCCTGCCAGTCACTATCTCCATAAGCAGTGAGCATGGCAGCACTCAGTGAGTGCTCTACCTTGTTGTGGCACCAGCTTGCTTCCTATCAGGAAACAAATAGTATACAGCCTTTCCCTGGCTCTAGCTCTCTGCCTGGCTTTAAATCCTGGCAGGGGACAGCTCCCGCAAAGTGTACTCGTATTTCATTGGCAAGGAGCAGCAAGTATTCAGAACAATATACGATGCATGCTAGGTCTTTTTTTCACTCTCATAATTTTATAATATACACAAGAGTATATTTTGGATGTGTCTAGGTGATAACAAAAGATGTTTAACTTGTTATATTCTGCTGGAGACAAGCCAGATCTATTGAGTTGAACCAAGGTTGATCAGGAAGCATGTACAAAAATAAAACCACGAGCAAGATTTGGGGACTGAGAGGCTGAATGTTCATTTTCATTCAAGTAACTTGGACAGTATGCTCCATAATAACCAACACTAGTGGCAGGAAATCTACTGCCTGTGTGGATTACCTGTAAAACTCTGGCTGTAACACAGAATTTAAAACATTCTAGAAAATATTTTTCAAGAGTAATCTTTCATTCTAGCTGAATACACATTTTTTTTTGTGCAAACACAGTGCAAAAATGTATTGCCGATAATGCCAATTTATCTATTTTCAGGCTTAGTTAGTGCTTAGGTTCACAAGCAGCTTGTAGTGATATAAACATTTGGCCATATTCTGGTATATTGCAAGGGCTTCTGTTTCCCTTTCTGTCTAGTGGAGATCAGGTGAAGTACAACAGTACTCTGTCGGTAAGTTTTCTCCATAGCACAACTTGCAGTCCTCTTCCTACAGATGGCAAGCTGAGATGACCAACAGTTTCGTGTTATGGATTTCTCCCTATGAGCTCAATTTGCTTCCTAGAGGAAGCAAGGTAAAGGAAAAGGGAAAAGAGAGGGAAGTGGATGATGTGTACCCAGGCCTTATCAGGAAGTAGCTAGGGCATGTATTTGGCAGCAGAAACATGTTTCCAGATCCCCATCACAAAACACCACAGACCTCATGGCACATAGCAGCACTTGAGACACATATCGATTAATGTCAAACTGATGTGAAATGAAAAGCTTCTTTTCAGTTTGTCAGAACGAGACTGTTTGATTTGGACTGAGCTGGCCTGAAACAAAACTTTCTATTCTAATTTTCTTCATCCGAGAGAAAACACTCTCTCCTCATTCCATAGTAATTTCCTATTTTTTTTAATATTATTATTTTTTCAGTTGATCCTGTTTTCTACCACCTGCAGTGAAAGAGCTCAGCCATCTCTTTTTAACTGTGGAAATGTCTTAACAGCAGCATAATAAAACATGCTTGGAATGCTAATGATGTAAAGCCCTCTGGAAACGGCGGAAAGCCCTCTCCAACTTCCTTATGCCACAGAGCATGATTTGGCCCACACTGCTTGACCAAAAGCTCAGCCGGCCTGGGGTATAACTTTAAAATGTCACTTTGAATCAAATCCATGTACAAGTAGGTCCTTCCCAAATCACACTGCTTTGTTCTTCAAAGCAAGCTTAATAATAATGTTGTTCTTCACTACAATTGCAGTAGACAAGATTACAGAGATGTAGTGCTAATATCTTAGCAGGATTCTCAAAATCCTTACCCTTAAGACAAGTTGGGAGGACAGATTCCTTCCAGGATGAGAAACACTACTGCTCCCAAGTCACTTAGGCACTACAGAAAAAAAAAAAAAAACCTGAATATGTGTGATTCTGCAACATATTTTATAATATAAATAGGAATGCTCAGCCACATATTTAGTCAGAGAAATAGTAAGGAAATGTGCCATACGTGAACTGTAGCAAAAAGAACTTTTTCCCAGGAACTCCCATTGGATGAGTAGTGTTTAAAGTAAGCAAAATTTGTCTCGCATTTTGTTTCATGAGACACTTCTGAATTCCACTGAAAATATTCAAAAATTATTGTAAGAAAATTATCGGCATTCTCCTGTGAAGTCTCTTGTGTCAGTGTTTCATATTCAGATTTGAAGATGGTCACCTATGTCACACATTCGTGGCTTTTTTTCTGTACTTGGAATAACTTGAGCTTATACTGATTAAACACCATATCCAAAGGTGTATACAGTCACAGCTAAAACTGGCCTGTATTTGTGGTGGAACAACAAGTTCAACAAGAACTACAAATAATTGTGATTGTGTTCCTTCTTTGCTTAGTAGCAGATTCAAGACCTGATTCTGAGCCACACAAGTAACTTTTATCTACACAACGTTCCATTGGTATTAGATAAAGTACATGAATGATGTGGAAATGTTTTACTTTGTGTAAAAATGTCACTTGGCTATAACTTAATTTTTACATTTCTCAAGAACTGGAAATAACATCAACATTGCATTAGAGTCATGACAAATCCTTCAGTTCTTTCTCTGGCTAAACAACCACGGCCTAATTAAGTTTTGCTTAAAGATTAATATAGACTACATATGTTTTGTGTAATATCCTTAAAAACAATAGTATTATACCATAATCTCAGTCATTATCAGATCTTTCTCCTCAATAAAAAAGCAAAGTCTCCTAGAGTGGAGACATTATATAAATTGTACTGTTTAGTAATATCAGTGTTCATTACAAGAGGCTTAATTATGGTCATCATTTACAAAAAAAATCAGTCTTGCCACAGAAAGCATAATAATGAATGTCTCTTGTTTAAAAATTAATGAACCATTTTTTCTGAAAAAAATTTCTGAAGGTATGAAGTCTACTAGTCTGCAGAATGTCATCACTTTTATTCTCATCTTTAAAATAATTAATACTCATGAATATTAGATTCCAAATAATTGCAAAATGAGAGTCTTTTGTATTGCAACTTAGATATGTGTTTGTTTATTTACACAGGAAAAAAAGAGGGAGATAAGAACATAAGAACCATTTGTACTCAAGCAGGAATTATTTTGTACACAGGACCAAGGTGAGCTCTTACTTATGGTGATGCAAGTGAATAGCAAATTTAATTCTATTCCAATTTGCTGCAGATTGGTTAGGAGCTTTCCAGTTTCTGAGGAGTAATGTTCAATATGGGTAGCCTAAATTATAACTTACTGTGTGTTCCTCAACAGAAGACACAATCCAGTTGAGGAGTCCCATGCAAAACCTGTGCATAGAGCTTAAGCTACAGTTAGAAGTATAAGGCATAGGCGGCATTCATTAAGATGAATTTTAGCAAGTCAGGAGGATGGAAAGCAGTTTTTCCTTTTGAAAGAAACTTATATTTTAATGGTTTTTTTTTTTTTTTTTTTT
>PPHD01005076.1:0-14523 GCA_002909625.1 Bambusicola thoracicus | reverse complement strand
TTTTTTTTTTTGTAGCAGGCTTTTGCTGGTGTGTAAATTGAACCTCATCATTCCTAAAATAAACCTATTTGTAGTGAGCTCGTTGGCATTTTGCATGTCAGTTTTAACTCAGCAGTAGTAACTCTGAGTTTGGTGATACATGAATTCTTCATTAGAGGGGGCATTCTGTCCTTATTTAATCTGGCAAAGCAAATTGGAGGTTTGTACTTTTAAAACTTCATAAAAGTTAGCTGGCTGTGTTTCCTTGTTACAATAAGCAAAACAAATAATGTGGATAAAAATTGCTACTCCATCATGTGAAAGAAATAGCCTTTTTTCAGCCAGTTTTGTCCCTGAGTTTTGGCTGTGATCTCCTCTGGGACCAGAGTCTACAAAGACTAGACTAAAGTTTCTCCATCATCCAGAGTAAATGACCAAACAACGACAACAAAAAAAGTGCTGGCAGGGAAAGTGTTTTAAATGCTAAAGTGTTAAGATAATTAAATGCATATTTCAGCAGTATTTATTTGGCATTGATTGGCTGAGGCCACTTACTGTGACGAGCTGTATAGTTAATTCAAGTGCGAGGCGTCTCCTAAGGGAGATGACCTCAAGGTCATAGAATTGTAACAGTAATTTATTTAGTTGAAGAAACGAATATGTTCTCAATTAACTTGGCAGGCATTATAATAACACTAGTGGGATTTATATTTGCTTATGTCACTCTGCTGTAAGGATAAAGTTATTGGATCTGTTTGCCTATATTTAGTCCCTCAGTTCATGATTCTTCACAGCAGAGATGTGAAGGTTTGCTCATCCTGATTAATAGGTGTCCAATCCTAATGCTGCAGATATTGGCATAATCACCCAAGGGACCGAAGGGACGTACACACAGCAGCAGTACTGGCTGAAGACAGTGTTGCCTACTTAAATCTTTCTCACACTGACTTTTTCCCATATTACAGTTTCTAAGACTTCTCAAACTTGCCCCATAAATTGCTGCCCGATCTGAGATTATTCCACCACTGGGGCTTTTGGAGGTTTATCACAGATACACTACTCTGCTGGGATTTTTATTTTTTTCCCTCACTGCTTTAATCTGCTGTCACTATAAAATGGAAAAGCAGTAATTCATTTGACTGTGCTCTACCTCAATACCGCTGCAATACTCTGATCTGAACTTCTTAATATATATCTTTTAATTTTCCAATGTTGACACATTTTCACTGTTCACTGGTCGGTGTACCTGCCAAAGAATGTATAATAGCTGTAATCTACCTACCCTACATCACAGAGCCTGATTTATGGAAATTTGCAGTCTACAGTTGTCTGTTATCAGCGACTACCATCAACACTAAAGCAACCATCAGGATTTCAAAGAAATCCATCCATAAGAGAGATATGAAGAAAACAACAACAACAACCAGAGATTATAACGGATGGAAAAGAGAGTGACAGATTCATCTGTCTTTCAGGAACAACGAATCTGTGCGGGCTCTCGGTGGCCAAGGCTTGGAGCGAGGTGGTGATGACTTCCTGAGCTCTGCCAGCAGGGGTCTCTGCAGGACTCACTTCTGCAGGAGTTGCGGGGCAGCTCCCCATCGCGTGGTCCCAGCTTTCCTTCTATAGCTGTACGTGGCGGGGGGGAAGGAAAAGCACATGAAGCTCATGATGTATGTTCCAAATCAACTCTATCTGTACCTCGTGGGCAGCTCAGTTTCATTGTGTGCTACCATTTAAACAAATTAGAGGCAGGTGAAGAAATCCTTTAGTGTTTGGAAGCAGACTAATCAAGTTGTTGAGACAGTCTGACTGAGTTGATTTGCTTCATTTCCGATAAATAAAAATCACATGTTCCGTGAAATAGTTGAATGAAATAAAATAAGTGTGTCTTCCTAGGGTTCTCAACTGTAGTATTTCCTAATTATGTGGGGGAACTTAAGTCCGTGCTTTAGTCTTTTACTTCTACACACACTTACATGTTTTCTTGAGCAGAACTGCATGCCATTGTGTAAGGACAGTGTTTTTCTGAGTCCTGGGGATCTGCTGACACCATTTCCCTGCTTGTGGAAATGCTCAGCATGCAGTACCACGGCCAGGGGGGAATCTGAGAGAGTCAGGGAAGCTGGTGCATTGTGAGTGATGGTACCTCCAAGATGGGGTGGTTGCTGAGTCTTTTCAATCACAAGCCAGAACTTCAGCTCCTGAAATCCCACTGAATCCCTTTTTAAGTGGTTCAATGCCACTCTTTTAAGAATTAGAAGCAAAATTTTCGAATCTCCAACACACTTAACGTTATGCTAAAGTCTATCCCCATTCAGTAAAGCTCCAGAGCGTATAACCTCGAAAGTTGCCAAGTCCATATGATGTAGAATAGCTGGCCTTCAAAGTATGCAATAAAAATATTCACTTTCAATTCTCAAAATATTTTCAGTCAAATACAGGGTGGACTTTTGCACATAGACATATGCAGTTTTGCACCCAGTGACGTTTTACAAAATTTGCATCAGAAGATATTTTCCAACTAAGTTCATTCTCTCATTTTAAACCACAGGGTTGTTGTACAACCCTCTCTGCAGAAGCTTGGGAGAAGAGAAGAGGAAATCAAATCACATTTTGTTCAGAGTGTCACTTCTTCAAACTGAGCAATTTTGAAGGATTCGTGCGTAGATTATGAGTCTTGTTTTAAAGCAAGTGCTGTAATGTCCTACAAAAGTAATCAGAAACACCAAGGCTTATTGTATGGATTCTGCAGTGATTTGTTGTCATGTTCTGTGTGATTGCTTTATATAAATATTTTAAGTCTATCAAGCTTCACATTCATTTAAATATTGGAGTGATAAATCCCATAGGTTTCTATTCAGATCCAACTTAAGACCAAATCTGATCATGAGTCTACAGCACCAAAACTAAAACTCTCTACATAATATGAGCTATAATCTCTATATAATCTAAATGCAATTGAACACATTTATTCTGTGGCAAGCTCAATATTTCAACGTGGTAGTGGAGAGGTTTGAAGATAGTGTTAGAGGAACTGTCTCCTTTCCCCCACTTAACATGGAAATGAATGCCAGACAGCCACCGAGGTATTTAACCACTTTTGCAATTCTGTGGCCTGTCCTCCAGGTTCTCCCTATCCCTAAGTAAACATAGACTTATAGAAGAATATCCTAGCACCACGAGCAATGCCCTTACCTTCTGTAGCTATGACAGCAGAGTGCATTATGTCACTTCTTGCTCTCTGTCCTCTCCCCTTTAAATATTCTTGGCAACCAACAGTGGAAACAAAAGATCTTCCTTTTGACCATTGTTGCATTTTGTGTTCATTGTGTTCATAACAGTTCTACTGATAACTGAAAAAACTGTCCTGTGTATGTTGGGCATCTGTAGTTGCGAAAGGGACAGAAGAGTGGAGAAACAAATATTGAAGGAAAATCTTTTTTGAGAGTTTGAGTTGAAGTCTGTACTGAAAAGAATTCCCCAGTAACAGATTTAGCTGGAAACAGGTCATCTTCTGTTAACTTTAATGACACTTAGGCACATGTGCTTCCTCAGAAGAAATACATACCTCAGTGTCTAGATGCACAATGAGTAACCATACTATGAAGTCTTCATCCTCTGTGGTTTAATAGTAGATCCTAGGTTTCCCCTAAACAAAGCAAGTTCTGTCTCTTGGCAGAAAAGACACAGTTAAGACATGCCTGAGATATGGGAATTCAGCACAGCAGTCTTGCTGAAACGAAAGCGTCATGGGTTATATCAGTGCATTTTTAATAAAATTCTCCTACCTTGACCAAGCTATGCCCTTCAATTTGAAGCTGAGATTAATTCTCCAAGACACATTATGGTACTGTATTAATACTTGAAATCATCTTATAAATGCTTGCTTTCATATTTGGCATAACTATTGTACCACTATAGAAACTGCTTCTATTGACCTTTAGATTAAAAATATGTTGGATTATCATGATTGACACATTTAAAATGACTCATTCTTGCCAAACACAGCATAACAACTTTTTAACATTCCCTTTCCTTTACAACTGCCTCCACTTGCATTATATGAAATATGGCTGTATTATACGCCACCTCTCATTGCTTAACATGCTTTTTTCAGAGTTCAAGAAGATTTACATTTGGAGCTAAATGTTTCAGTGATTGCTCTGTTGGATTTCATTATACCAGTGTAGTTAATCAAAGCAAGTCTGGCCTTGCAACCATGATTCATTGTATGGTTTTTTGAACTTAGTCATTTATACTGAATGAATATACACATTATCACCAGAGCACCAGATTTTCTTTAACAGCCTGCATGACACTGTCCTGTAATGCCTTAGTAAACTGCTTATGCCATGTGCACACTGCAGCTGTTTTTTTAATTTTCTTTTTTTTTTCTCTCTCTCTCTTTTAAGAAATTCACTTAAAGCCATTCTCTTTACCAGAGAGAATGAGGACTCACTGGGAGTGTTGTCAGTGCAAAGGAAATGGTATTCTCTAGAGGTCCGAATGACTGCCATTTTGCTATACAAGAATATTTTCAGATCCACACAACTTTGTGCAGCTGGGTGGTCTGCACAATAGTCATTAACAAGAAATCCCCAAATAAGCATAATGCATTCATATTTGGCTGACATTTACTCAACCACATGCTTTAGAGTGGATTTTAGTTACGGGCAAGAGAATCACTGTTTTTGGTGTGGCTGGAAAACAATTTTGCGGTTTCTTGTTTCCTTCTTCTTGATAATTTAAAAAAGTTTTTGTAGCTACTATTCAGAGAGCAAGTTCTTTTAACCTACAGAAACCTGTGGAAATAAATATTTAAGGTAATAGAATGTGTCAGGTAATACTTCCTAACTAATTATTTTGCGGTCATAGGCAGACTAGGATCTCTGTCTTTAACATTCTGCCAGAGTTGTGTTAAAGCCTCATCAACCTCTTTTAAATGCTATATGTCAAACACATGCAAGTACTTAGCTACCTAGAGATGAAGATGGGTGTTTAGTGAGATTTACCTGAATGCATAAACAGGTCAGGTGATTAATTACCACTGAAATAAAATGACAGTACTTCAAATCCCTCTACAAATCAAAATGCTTTTATTCCTATCTACACTGGACTTTTGCAATTTGTCAATACCAGAACCAGTACTAGAGCTTTCATCTTACCTTTATTCTCTGTCTGGCCTAAGCTTAAAAAATGATCATAGGTCTCTAGCACAGTATACTGGAAAGTTGCACTAGTAAAAGCAGTTCTGATCAGTCTCTGAATAAAACTCAAACACAGCTGACTAAGGTAGTTAGCTTTGTCTTTCTAATCTCTGCTTATGCACAGCTGGTGCATTATAGAATACTCTGTGGGGTTTCACTTTTTCCATCGCAGAGAAAACATGCAAGCTATTAGGTGGTAGGTGTGACTGTCTGACTAAGAAGCCAATTCATGTAAAGAGAAGAACAGGGCTTGCCCATTTTGGTTCAGTTTCTTGGAAAAAGTACCAAGAGGCTCAGAGAATTTTCTAATCTTGTGCAGTATTCAGTGTGTCATTGTTCTACGCAAACAGATGCCAGTTTCCAAGCTGGATTCAAGTAAATTTGCACCTAAGAGATAAATGGTTATAAACTGATGAGATGTTGTTACAGAAGATTTCCTTGATTAGAAGGATTCTCCGCTTATTTAAGGTCCCTGTAACAGCATCTCTGACCCAGCTCATTTTAGCCTTTGTCATAGAAGAAGTGTATTACAAAGTAAGAAGTGATTTCCGCCTTTTCATGCAACTCTGAGGACAATGGTTAGCCAGCACAGCGTGGAACAAAATCAATTTTGAGGACATCTATTGGATATCTGTTGCTACTGTCATCAGACTGGTTTGTAACTGCCTAGTAACTATTTTTCTTCTTAACAAAAGGCATCCAAGAACATCAAACAATTACAAGAAGAGGAGATGGACAAATAGTATGCAAATATCTTCCACTGGGATTGTCTTTGTAGCCTCAGTGTCACTTATCTTTCCTTCCAACAGCATACTGTTGATTCATTCCGCTGTTTAAAAATGGGATTGTATTTTGTGTTGGTTACGTGATAATCACAATTCCCTTTTGTGTTTGCTTTCTATGGGCATTTGAATGATTTCCCTTTACTGGCACAAATGGTCACAGAACACACGGTCCCCTATCACTTGCAGGGGTATTCACTGAAACTAAATGTCATATTCACACATGTAAATATTTCTATCAGAAGTATATACTTCTTGTTCCAGTGCAGGAATACAAAGAATACCTCATGACTTATCTGGCTCATCACAACTAACCAGCCCAACTAAACTGTCAAATATTTGCAGATAATGTGTTTGTATTAACCCATATGGTTGCATTTTAAAAATAATATCAAATAACAAATGAATCTGAAAACCATGATCTGTTCGCAGTTATTCTGTTTGCAAAAAGAAGGCAGCATGTGTCTGATGAAATATTCTTTGCAAATTATTCACCAGTCTCAAACAGTAGTAAGTGTTAAGATAAAAGATTTGTAAACTTATCAAGCATTCAACAAAATTCACCAAGACTGCTATGTTTTGTGTTTTTTTTTTCTTGGTCATGGCATTTCTGCCTATGAAAATATATTCATGAATTTGAAAGATTCTGCACACTTTACGTTTATTTTCTGAATTAACAATTATTCAGCAGTTAAAACAAATCTATATTACCAACAGATCTGTGCTCTTATGTTTTATTTATTCACTTCAAAGACATGTTAGTGTTGTATACAGATTAGTGCTTCCCCAAGATAGTAGACAGTGGACTGTTTTCTCTGGTTTTTGAAGGGAAAAGGAATTTTTGGAGCTATGAGACATGGTTTGGAGAAAGTACACCTTGGGGGCATTAACAGAAAAGGACCTACAATATGCTGCTTTGTTAGGGTTCAGTGAATTAATATAAACAATAGTAAGGGTGGGCTCAGATAGTATGGCAGAGAGGGAGCAGAAAAAATTAATGCAAGATCAGAAGTTAGATGCTTCATTGGAGTGGCCTCAAAGATGGTATCCTGCACCAGGAAAGGTTTTGAATGTACTTTTAATGTGAATAAGTGGGAAAACTCATCTACATTAGAAGTCTCCCTAAATCCTTTCTTGAAATGGTTCAGGGAATGCAAGGAACACAGGATTCCAGAGAAAGAATAAAACAAGCAATCAGAGAGGAAATTACTCAGTGCAATTATCTGCTTGGGATATTTAATCAGAATGAACATATAAAATCAAAACATGCTAAAGAAACATTACTTCTAAATCTTTATGGCTTGGCTTGGCTTGTTTCTTACAGAAATAGTTGGTGCTGCATTATTATTACCATGAGTTTATTATTATTATTATTATTTTCCAGGAACAACACGTTTATTTTGCCTGACCCAGGGGAACATATGCTTAGAGTTAATCTATTTTGACAATGATTAGCACTTTCTGCTATATTCTTCTGCTGTGTTATTATTAATATAAGTATGTCAGTTTCTAAAGGATTTTAGTAGTATGCAAAAAAAGAGAAAAAAAAGAAAAAGTTTTCTTGACTCATACCAAAGATTTCTACAGTCACAACTAATCCAACTCTCAGAATTTCATAATAGCAAGCCAGCTCTTACAAGGAGAAAATAAAGAACATGAATTCAACCCTTCCTCCCAAAGTTTCACAGTCTCAACAAAACAGAAAAAATTCCATCCATGTGCTCAGCACCTCCCGTCCTGTTGTAGAAACCATATGGCTTGTTTTACTTTCTGTTCACTTATTTTTCTTCAAATGTTTGGGGACCTGCACATTGTTGTCTCCAGTGAACATCATCAGTAATGGGACTTATAAGTGCATTTGTGTTGTTCTGACTTGCTGCAGTTGTTGACCTCATTAGATCACATATTTCTTTGATCATTTAAGAGAGAAAACAGCCAAATATTCTGGAATGGATTGCAAAAGTAAACCAAAGATAGACACGCATTTGTTGTGCTTGCTTTTCTCCTAATGTACCCATTTTAAAACATCTTGGAGATTCTAGAATCTCTCCCACACAACTTCTAATCATCTGGTCTTTAAACATTCAAGGTTAATCACTTCCATTGCATAAAAAATTATTTTTTCTTTATGACGAAGAATCTTCTGAGGTTAATTTAAAAGGGCACTTGAGTTAGGGCCTGCTATGTAGTATTTCAAGTAACACCAGGCATGATTTTGAACCATGTATCAACTGGTTTCCTGCTAGTCTAGGATGAGGCAATTGTTTTACTGACACCTACAGACAACATTGGTGCTTTCTGCTTTCTTTGTAGTTCTATAACGTCAAACCGATATCCTTGTTTGAGTATGTACACACATTAATTGAATGAAGTTTGCAATAATCACAGTGGCTTGAATACTCTCCCTTATTGTCAGAAAGAAAGAGATAGTTTCAAGTACAAATCCATGCATCTTTCAAATCAAATTACAGATTAATAGACTGAAGATTTTTTTTTTTCCATACCATACAGGGATTTCTTTATTTCTCTCTGTATCTCAGCAGGAATTGGATTGGGGATGATTTGGGCTGCCCAGTGCAAAATGATGCATCAGTAACAGAGTGAAGACATGTGGTAATCTTTGATCTACTACTTGCCACCATTCCTCCACTGCTAGGCATAGTTATTTAGCTCTTCATGATAGTGCTTTATAACTTTTTGCAGAATTAGATCATGTCCCATAAAATTTCAGTGTGTTAGCAGATGACAAATTGAGTTTTCTAATGGAAATTATATTGCTTTTATTTTAGCACATTGCTCTAGAATCCAGGCAAACTGATTCTTATGGAAAGGTGAACATATAGATTCAAAAATATAAGTTTAAGAACCAAATGAAGAATGCACACTCCCATATGCACATGGCCATCTGGCCAATTGATTGATGCTTGCAGCTTCAGTAGTATGGACAGACACATGCAATAAAAATGTCTCTTTTTCCACATGCTAATTCAGAGTTCAGTATGGACTCTGAAATGAAAGTCTGAATGTTCAAGCACTGTTGGTTGTACTCTGTGCTTAGAGATATGCAAGTAATATTAACAATAAATACTGTGTGTTTTTTCTTGAGTTGATTGTCCAGTGTAATTTTGTGAGCTCCTTCACTGAAGCAAAGTAGATCTAAATAATCTTAACAAACCCAGGTTTTTTTTTCTACTAGTTTTGCTCAGCTAGAAGAAATTGCAAAAGACAAGGGCCAGAAAGTGAAGACTAGTGAATTAGAACCTGTATATTAAGCATTCTTTCTCAGAGAGCTTTACAGCATTAATTAATTCTCATCATCCTGGTGTGTGTCGCTAAAAATTTTATTATCCCCATTTTATAAATGGATAAAATTAGTCACATAAAGGTTAAGTGATTTGTGCAAGGTCATGTAGTAACTCTGTAGCAGGGCTGAGAACAGAATTAGAAGTCGCAGCCTCTGCTACCTTGGGCTAATGATGAGTCCACATGTCACGTGTTATCCTTTCATAAATGACATATACTCAGACAAGGGCTGACTGTAAATTAAGTATTTAAGAGATTCCTCACATATCTCTTCATAACGTGTGCATCATAAAGAGGTTCAGGTACACACAATGAAATGCTAGATCTAGAGTACAGAATTAGCCTTGTACTCTTTAAGTCCATACTTTTCAGTTGGTGAGATGCATAGCTAGCCAAGCTGTCTGGAGACAAAGTGAACTCCATAACAAATGCTTAATTTATCCCAGTGCTCATTGAAAAAGTTCATGTGCAATAGGGAAGAACAAATCAACTGGATTACAAAAGTGAAAACAATTTCCCTGGGAGAGAAATTAAGTTCTACTTTATGTACTTGAGTGACCACAAAAGTCCTATGTATGCAGAAAAAGAGCAGTCTTGCACAGTCCGCAGCTAGAAGCTTTTCCAAATCTCTCACAGACTGGAAGCAGTTAAGAAAATCATCCATTGCTGCGACACATTATTTCCTGCAGCTGCCAGCACTGCTGGAGCAAACACAACACTGTGTGGCTGTCTCTACTATATAATTCAGTAGCGTTTGTATAGCTTTGGGATACAGGCTACATTTCTTGTTACTCCTGATTGTCACAGGATAAAAAATGGGCTTGTGTTAAATGACATGGCCCTGACTGGGCTTGTGCTTGCAGGGTGGAGAAACCATGACATTCAAGGCATTCATTTATGAAGAAGAGGAATTATGTTTGTCAGGCTCAGATAAAGCTCATCGTTTCAACCTTGAGAGAACAGACATGATACAGATTCCTAATAACTTAGCAATTTAAAGTAAAACAAAATGCATAGGCAGTAAAAACATGAAGGAATATTCCCATTATGTACTTAAAACTAATCATACATAGAACTGGCTGAATTACCAATTTTAAATAAAGTAACAGATAGTGCCGTTTAGTGAGTTATTAATCAGAAATCAGTGGTACATATTTTTTTTTCCAGTTTGTACTGCATTGACACTAGTAAGAGTCATAAAGGTAAGTGATTCTTTTTTTTTTTCTTTCTTTCTGATGTATTTTGTACCAGGCACGATGGAACTCCACAAAAATAGAAGCTACTGCCCAAAGAGCTGACATCAAAAACGTTGTTAAAAGAGAGAGAAAATAAATGGGCAAAGTGATATCTCATTAGTCTCATTTCCTTAACTTTTAAAAATTCATTTATTTTCATTTTTATTACAGTAACGGGGAATGAGGTGAGTTGAAAATGGAAGAAAATGTAGAAACAGGAATGACTATGGAAGGAAAGAAGACATGAAAGTTGCTGCGTGTGACAGGAAGACTGAAAGTCAGACAGAATAGGAAGGAAACTGTGGAGCTCAGCAGAGTGCCAGCTGGAGCAGGGAAGAAAATGCTTGAGAGAGGTGTGGGGATGGGGATTCCCTCTATAATTTAGAAAAAGCAGGGATTTTCAGTGGGTTTAATCTCTTTCTTCTGAGCTACTTCATCCCAGTGGCAAACAACACTAAATTCGTAACACTGATTAGCTGCATGGGAGAGAATGGCAGGCACACTGAATTAGTTCTGGTGCTGATGCTTTTGTCCTGCTGACTACAAACTACTTCGACCCTACCAGTATATATATCTGCCCCCAAATTGTCTGCTTCCATTATTTTTAATGATTGCAGAGATACTCAATTGTTGAGTATTATTTTGTTAAGCGGATTTGGTCAAATCTGGCAGGGGGAGGATGGAGGAGGCTTGCAGGAAGGGAGGTTTGCATTTAATATACTGATGTGAGGCCTGAAAGATTGGAGATAAAACACTACCATTACCTTCTCATACCTTTGCATTACTAGCCATTACTGAATGACACAGTGCAGAAAGGCTGTTAGGGAAGGCTAATGCCTATACAGCTGGTGTAATGAAGAAATGGGAGGTTTAGGTACAGGAAACCACAGCTCCAACAGAAGGAGCTGAAAAGATATAGATAAGATTAGTGACATATGTAAAGGCACAGATAATGTGTGACAGAGTCTGCCCAGCTGAATAGGCTGAAGCCAGCAGTAATAGGAAGCCCATGTTCTCCCTAATCCTCCCAGATAAGCTGTTCCATCCAGAATTATCAGCCAACAATCTTCAGGGTATCAGCCTGAAAATGAAGTTTCAGACTACTTTGATTCCTCATCCATAAATGAGAAAGTGCCTGAAGGATCTTTATTTATTCTCGCTCCCTCCGAAACACTCTTCAAAAAGTGCCAATATACTAGCAACAGATGCATAAAGCCTCGCTTACTTTGATTGACAGAACATGATATAAAGAAGCTCTCACTTGACATTTCAGTTTCATAAGGCTCCAAGCAAGTATATGTGTGGGGGGAACTTCAAAAACTTCAGAAGGAAATAAAAGGGTATATATGCAAACCTGAAGAGAATGTTTTCTGAATTGAACATCTGAATTGAACTTTTTCTTTGTTTCGCATTCTTATGTGACAACTTGTGCAGGTGATGAATAATTTCACTATCTCATTTCAGCACTGTGTTTATTAAATGCTTGCAATATTTGTACTGTTAGCTTTTGTAGCATTACAAAATAATTGATATGTATGTCTCTAGGAACGGAGTTTAATTTGGAGAAATAAAGCACTTTAGAACAAACTCTCAAAATACAAGTTCTGCTATGGAAGTAATGCCTCCTATTTTATTATGTGGGCCCACAGTATCAGAGGTAGATGTTGGTGGTATGGCAGTAGATGTTGAACATTCCCACCAATGTTCCATTACATTCTGTTGCTGTGTGACAGATGGCAGCAGAGGGGCAGTGTGACAGATTGCGTCTAACATGGAAGCGTGTATGAAGCAAAGGTGGAATGTGGAAAAATGTGGAAAAAACTGCACCCATTAACATCCATTGACACAAGCTGAACATTTTTGGAGACAAAACAGTGTATGCAAGTACAGTGAGGCGGTGGTTGGTGTGTTTCAGCAGTAGTGACAGTGACATGTAATACAAGACGAATTCCAAGATGGCCATGCACAGCTGAAACACCACAAACTGAAGAGCATTTTAATCACTTCATCCATGTGAACTGGTAAATTACAATCCGGGAGCGGTGTACAGAACAAAGTATTTGCTTTAATTCATCAAATATGATGATGGCAATGTTGAAATATCACAAAGTTTGAACCAGGTGGGTCCCATTAATGCTCGCAGTGGAAACAGAAAGAATGCCATTTGCTAGTTTGTCACGAACTCTTGAAACACTATGATGCTGAAGGTGACAGTTTTCTAGATCACATCATTACCAGTAATGAATTGCGTTGTCACCATTACAAGCCAGAGTCAAAATGTAGTGTCCATGTAGAGTCCATGTAGTGCTGACAGTGAATTCCCCATTTCAAGAGAAAGTTCAAAATACAGCCCTCAGGTAACGTACACTGTATTTGGGATGTGAAAGGGGTGATCCTTGTGGATTTTCTGGTACCCAAACAAATCATCTGCTCTGACTGCTACATTTCAATGCTGACAGAGCTGAAGGCTTGAACTTCCAAAGTTAGAGCTGAGAAGAAAACAACCTTTCTCTTGCAACACAAAAATGACAGGTCTTTCACTGGTTTGAAGACTGTGGAGCACATCGCCAGTCCTAGCTGGACTGTTCTACCACATCCACTATACAGTCTAAATTTGGCATCCTCTGACTTCCACTCAGGCTGATGAAAGATGGACTGTGTGGGCAACATGTTCCTAGCGATCATGCCATCACAGCAGCTGCGATCACCTCTGATGCTGCAGAAATTTGTGAGCACAGCATGCAGGCTCTTTTACATCACTGGTAAAAAATGCATAGCTAATGGTGGTGACTATATTGGAAAGTAGTGTTTTGTAGCTGAGAATTTGCTCTATCCGGTAGTGTTATTGTGCTCTTTGCATCTGTTGTAGTTTCCAGGGAAATACATAGGTGGCATTACTTTCAGACCAACCTACATATGAGTGTGAAAAGGAATACAGCCTCACATCTTTCACATACACAGAAATGATGATAAATGACTGAAAAGGTGCAGGAAGAATTTTTGTTGGGTTTTGTGTTTCTTTTCTTGGCTACTGTAGCAGGGTGAAGGAAGAATAATGGCACCTGCATTGTGCCTGTGTTTCTGACATGATCACTTTCGTCTGACTCCTTTAAGGGAGTTCAGATGCGTGATGGTCACAGAAAACCTTTGCACTATGCCTTCATCAGCTGTTATGCTTTAATACCTTTTTTATTCTTTCACATGTGAGTGTAGGTTAACACTCACAACACTAATAATGCTTGGGAATTATTGATTTGTACCTGGAAAGAAAGGAAGCTGCTTGAATGAATCTATAACCTCTTCAATGGGATGCATCTGCTCTTCCTAATGAGGAAGGAAAAAAAGGAAAGTAAAAAACTCTGGTAAGAGTTTCACCGGGGAAAAGCACGGAACCACGATAAAATGAAACTGGCAGATCTCCTACTCTTTATTTACAATGGATAACCAAGATAATTAACTAGAATATGACTAGTGAAAGAACATTAGAAAAGGGAAATTGTTCCTGAATATTAACATGAAACTTTTCAAAGAGGGAAAGAAATGAGGCATTCCTCTTTCTCTTACTTCTTGTTCTCATACAGAAAGTTGAAAATTACCTACCTCCAAACCTGAAAAATATTGCTGCCTGCAAGAGTTAACCAAATTTCATTAAAAGAGCTACAAGTTTTTGCAAAGCTACTATTATCTCAGAATGCTAGTTATAGGATAAAATAATAAATTATTAATCTTTTGATAACAGCAAATGCTCAAGTCTTTCCTATTTTGGAAGATTTTTAAGGCCCAATGGTACTCAACACCACAAGCAAGATTTTCTACCACCTGACCCTATTTAGCAAAAGAAGATCAACATTTAATGAGCTGTGTATCCTTTCAAGTAAAAAAAGTAAAGACTTTTTTTTCCTTTTCTTTTCTTTTCTTTTCTTTTCTTTTCTTTTCTTTTCTTTTCTTTTCTTTTCTTTTCTTTTCTTTTCTTTTCTTTTCTTTTCTTTTCTTTTCTTTTCTTTTCTTTTCTTT
>PPHD01005075.1:0-27129 GCA_002909625.1 Bambusicola thoracicus | reverse complement strand
GAGGAGAGGAGAGGAGAGGAGAGGAGAGGGAAAACTGTCTCTCCCCAAAGTGTTCAAGGAACCTTGATGAATACAAAACACAACACATTTGCTTCACAGAGAATGTTCAGTTTAACTACAGACTTGGCAGAAGAAATGTTGCATTAATAAATGAAAGGGTGAAAGCAAGGATTATAATTACAAGATTGTGCAATTCTGGCATGAGCCATGAATACTTTGTATGACCCCATCACATTTCATCCAAGGCTTTGACTGGGCGATTTAAAAGTCAGAAAAATTTCTGGCCTCATCTTACTACAGTCAGCATTTAGTCTTATTGCCTGTTTCTTCCTTACCCCTTCAACAGCAGGTAGCAATTTTTTGAAAAACAAAATCCAACTTTAACCCAAGTTTCTAATAGTGCTGTAACTGCTGAGCTGTTTTCTCTGTAAAACTGCTACAGATTGATACTGCTTTTAAGTAAAAATACTTTTTTTTTTCTTTTTTGTAATGATTATTCCCTTAAAATCCCCACTGCTATTTTACTGGATGGAGCTGGCAGAAGAGTACAGAGCCACAGAAAGATATTCAAAGTTGAACTCAGTGATGGAGCCAAACAAGACTATGAAGTCAGTGCCGCTGGAGGACAGACAAGACCTGTAATCCTCTTGCCAAGACTGGGCACTCTTGGATACTTCTAACACTTGAAATCTTAAAATCTGATGGCTTTAGAAGAGTTAACCAACATCACTTGTTCTAGTTAGGCGAACAAGCGCCTGTGGGACATCTTACTTCCAGTTGCAGTGCATGAATGGGGTTTGTTGTCTTGTTACACCAATGGCCAAACTTCTGTACTCTGTACTGAAGAGAGCCCGGAGCTACTTGGGAATTTTCAGCTTGCATGTCACTAACACTTTAGTATGTTCACATATGATTTACTACTGCTTGACCTTCATCCTCAAATCTCTTCATTACTTCTTCTGCAGGCCATTTGTAATTACATATGTTCATAAGAACATGTTTCTGTAATTCTTCAACTGGGAAATGCTGTGTCTCCTAACAAGGTTCACAGAGGTCTCCTCAGAAGAGGTTCAGAAATGTTGTATTAAGTGAATATGCAAGCTGTTAACATTTATGAGGTGTGGCGTGGATCTACATTTAAATTGAGTTTTTCAGTGATGGTTGTATATATTAATGCTGTTACTGCCTCCTACTAACTGCCGAAGACAGTATATTTTCATTGAATTCCTTAGATACTTTAATCAAATCTTTCCTGTCCAATAACTCCTGCAGGAAGACCTAACTATCATGGTGAGAAACTTGAACAAAGAAGCTAATAAATATTGCAGAATTTGGATTAAATACAACAGAAACTTATCTACACTACAAGATCATAGAATGGAATATAATTTCATCTTTTCCATCATTGCACCTAGTGCGGAAAGTGGAATATTTACCCAGGTAACTTCCCAGGTGTCCTTTCGTAGACATCTGTGCCTTTCAGCAACTGCTGCTAAGACTCACTCCATCCTCAATTCAAGAAATCATTGGCAGTGGACTTACTTATGCTGTCACTCATTCTGAATACAATATATTTCTTTCTTAGAATACAAGCAAAAAAACCCTTTCTATTTCTTCTATTTTTTATTTTATTTGGTGAAAGGGAATAGGGAATTAGGAACTGTGGAATCAACATGTAAAAACTTCATTTTGTTGGTCAGGGATCCCATAGGACAAGAAACATCACAGAACATTCTTTTCTGTGACAGCAAAACTTCCTAGCCCTTTGCAACTGGGAAGCATAGTCTATGCTTCCAAACTGTATATACATTTTCTTGTGTATGAATGTGTTCACATTTGCGCATGTGCTCTTATGTACTAAATGCAGAATATAACTTAATAATATCCAATTTTGATGAAATTTTGGCTGCATTTCTACTTTTAAGTATTTGGAATGGTTCTTACTTTATATTACTGGGTTTGCCTGATTTTAATGAGCATGATTAGCACAGTGAGACTATACAGTTCTTCAACAGAACAAAAATTGCTTTCTCGCACATTGTGTTGCAGACTAGATTGTGATGGATTAATACATTGCAGGTGTCAGCCAAAATACAAAAGGAGAAGAAGGAGAGCAAGGGGTTGGCATTACTCCCTTTCTCTGGCTGGCTGCTCTTGCTGGAGGTTGTAGAATTCACTCTGCAAAGCCTTGGAAAGAGATCCCACTCAGAAACATGGCTCTAGACACTACACTTCTTTCATACCTTCCATATGCACAAGTTATTCCCACTCTCAGCAGGAAGAAAAAAAAAGAAAGCAAAGAGGCCCTTTTTGAGGCTATTGTTAGACTCATATTGCTGTCCATTAAAGCTAGGTTTACACTTGTTTGAGGGCTGAGGCTGGTTTTACTGGTTGAAATCTTTCTTGTGTTTTGTTTCCCATTTATACAAAAACAAAACAAAAGAAAAACCAAGCTGTGAAGACCTGTACAGTAGCTAAGATAAACACTGTATATTTTTAATGTTTAATTAAATCTTGTCTGAAATTGTACAAATAAAAGAAGATCTGGCTTGCTCTGAGGTGCTAGCTGTCAATGGTTATTGTTAATCATAATCTAACAAATACCAGATACAGCTATTTGGCAATTGAGAACTAACATTTTTCTTATTTAAGGTGATAGGAATGAAGGAAACATTAATCATAACTTACTCATTTTCCCATATCTGAAAGTGCCTTAATACTTAACATTTGTTCACATTTCAAGACAACCGATTGATGTTCATTACTAGAAAAAGTACATTTTAAAATGTTGCTAAAGTTAGCATTAGAGAATTAATAGATTATTTCTCTTTCCCGGGATAATTGCACCAAAGACAGTACTGTTATACCATTGCAGAAATAGCCAATTTAACCTTGTGAAGGAGAATTGCTAAAAACACTGTAGACCACCTTACAAATAGTGTACACAAATTAATATCAGTGTTTTCATACAGATTTAAATTTCTGAAGGATTCTTATGCTAATATTTCAACTTTATATGTGTATGTCATTAGAACAAATTTTAGTTCCTTTGTTGAACTCTTCTTATGGAAAGTGTTCTGAAATATTTCATTGAAATGTGTTCTGATAACGTAAATCATGTCAAGTTCCTAAAGAGGCCAGCTGATAACCATTAAATAAAGACAAAGACAAGTTCAGACCCTGAAAACTTAATTTCATTGGGACTACAAACATCCTGAAAATTAAGTATATTGGCTAAACTGAGCATATAGACTCTGACTCACAAGGGGCTTCATCATGGTTTTAAATCACAGCATGGTGTTGTAGGCTAGACAGAGCTGCACTTGCCATCTGGAGATATTTTGACTGACTCACAGAGTTTTCTGAACAGATCTAATGACTCTTCATGAGATGTAACACAACCACATGCTTGCATGCTAATATGGACAGTGTAAAGGAGACTGACCTTCTTCTGTTCCCTTTGGGAATCTGAAAAATACATTTGAAAGAATAGTTCAGACCTGGCACAATATATGTCTCCTAATTACTTGTGAAAATGAATGTTTTCTGTTCTATCCTGTTTGGGTTTTTTTGTTTTGTTTTGTTTTGTTTTTTAATCTTTATGTTCTTTAGAAATATATAATGCCTTTCTGGATACTATAGGTAGAACGGATACTGAAAACTGGACACATCATGAATATACCTGATTAGAGGAAATCAGACTAAAAATGTCAATGAGTACATGAGCCATGAACTCTGGATTTTGGCTGAAGAGGAAATCTAAGATCTGGGATGTTTCTCACTACTTAGTAATAACTTAAAACAGTTAAGAAACACCTTTCTCCACCACAGAGCATCTCTTGATATTGTTTTGGTTATTTACTTTTTCTACACATGACACAAATCAAGGTTCATAATAGAGGTAAAGTTTCTGACAAAGAAAGTGGGAAGTGTTCCATCTATTGCAGGACTGAAAAAGACCATCATTATGCACATACCACTCCATTATGTTGTGAAATATTTTACACCAGGAGAAGTCCATGGATCTGCTGATCCTCAGCTATCTTCTCAGCATCCAACCTGCCTGATGAACAAGGACTTCGACACCAATCCTCTTGGGGATGAGAGAGGTTTTTCTGGTCTATCCCACTGGGAATAACCCACACTAAAAGCTATTACTGTGTCCAAGAACATCCAGTTAGGCTACTACATTCGTGGGGAGGGAGCTCAGAAAGATATTTTGGTTTTTTTGGGAGCTTGAATACCGTTTCCATTGAAGGAGATCTCCTTGAAAAAAAATGACTTTCCAATGCTCACTATAAACCAATATGCCCATCAAGAAATAAGAGGTGGAAAGAAAGACACTGGAAAATAGTCATAAGAATCACCATATCTCAAAATTTTGACTGAACACACTTCACACCATCCATAGGAAAAAAAAAAAAAAAGTAGTTTGCCTGCATTTTAGAGAACTGTAGAATAAGACTTCCAAATTTCTGATGAGGCTTTATGTAAAAGCTTCAGGAGGTTTCTGAGGACCTTTCGGAAAGGGCTCTAATAACATGATAATTATGGTTCTCATAATAAAGGAGTTAGGAGTATGAAGGCTGATTTCAAACATGGCTTTGATGAATGGCATCAGTACCATTAACATGGTGTAAAATTAAATCATTATCACTGGATTGACTCTGATTACATTGCACTGACTTTCACCAATCACTTTACACCAAGATTCACTTGGTATAAATGAAATCAAAATGAACATAAATGCCTTTGTTCCTGATATGCTTGTGAATATCACCAGGATATAGCAAATAGCCTATGGCCTTTTTCTTTTTTCCAACAACTTTCAAGGTAAATATGATGAATAGATCTATGCTATGTAAACCTAAATTGCTGCCAACCACTACTATTTGCTTACTACATTTGAAAAGTTTGGTCTCACTAAAATTTGACATTCTTTGGACTTGACAGATTAACACATATATGAAGAAATTTGCATATTTATTTTAAACCAGATGTTCTCCAAGCAGTACAGCCAAATTCCCATCATCACCGTAATCATATCGTGTTTTGTTAACATAATGGAGCCATTAAAATTCCACTACAGTCTTCCTTGTTGGGAAGAAAGGGCTATTAAAGAATTTTCCAGGTGAATTCTAAGTAAATCCTAATTAAAGAGAAGGAGTCAGATCCTTAACTACTATTAATTGCCTCTATTTATATCACTGAAGGATCTGGTTTATATCAAAATACAGATTATTACATTATTTTGCAATAGCTGTGATTTATTCTACAGAAAAAAAGTTGTTGGAATAGGGCTTTGTTACATTAAGGACAGTCAGTAAGCTGTGAGCAACTTATAAACTATATAGTGTGCTATTTTTATTCATAATTATAGGCGTATATATACATATATATACAGAATTTAAGGAAATCTTCAGAAATTAAGACAGTTTTAATGGCTCACATCACATAGCATTGGGCTTTCTCTAATGTGAAGATCAACATTTGATCATGTTTAGCATAATTAATAACTGTCATATCAAATAATCCAAAGTTCTAGAATGCAAAAAACGAGCGTATCATTATTTTGTTAAAACTATAAACAAATGTTGCTCTATCCAGAATGATAAAGAAATAAATCTCCTATGAAAGAAAAGATTTATTTTCTGAGAAATAAGCCAGGGAAAAGAGGAATTGAGTCAGTCTGGAGACTTACACTCAAAAAGACCTTTCTGATTCAATGTGACATTGTTTTTCTAAAAGAAAAATTCCAGACAGTCAGAAAGCAGAGGGGATACCTAGGAAAAATATACATTTGGAAGTGCTACTTTGTATTAAAAAAAAATAAAATAAGTAATGTCTTGGGGCCAGGAACTGCCCTTTGAATTGTGGCACTGAGAAGTGAGCAGAGAAGTGAAAAAGTGACACACCTTTCTGCTTAGCTTTTCTGAAATGATTAAATCATCCTTCATCAGATGACTGGGAGAGCTGCGAGCAGCAAAAGGAACCTCACAGGGGCTGAGACCCTGGGCATCTCATGACAGGTCTCGTAAGACACCCAGATGCCAGAGCAAAGGGTGAGAGTTATTGAGATTTTGTTTCAAGTTTGCTTACTGGCTAAGCATAGTATGAGGCAGTTCAGCCTGAACATTAAGAGGATAGGCAGAGGGAAGAAGGGAGTATACACAAAGTTATATGTAGTGTGGCAGGTGATGGAGTAGCTTGATATTTTATTCTGTCCAAAAGGAGTAAACAGTTCTGAGAGAAGAAAAGAGTCATGGGTTGATCCCAATAGAGTCTCATCCCAGAAGTAGGGCAGCTCTGCTCTTGTGGGAGCTGTTGTTGGAGAAGAAAGAGATTTGCTGAATACTGCCAAAAAACTGTCCAGAATCAGAGGAAAACTGCACCCGATACAATGCAAAGCGAGCTCTTGGTGACAACATGAACTGCTCTGCACTCAGAGCTTGCACCACTGAACAAACCTCAGCTGCAGGCACAGAATCTGCAGTTGCACAACATTGTTGGACGCTTCCGAACAATTTGCCTGGCAAACTGCAATCTCAGAGAAGCTGACTGGAAAAGATCTATGGCATTTTGTTAGGTCACGTTTGTTAAAAAGCTGTGTCTGAAATGTTTGAAAAGCTCAGTATAGGGAGGCATGATCCACTGCAGCAAGCACAAATCTTTGGCTTTAATTAGATCTGTCTAAGTCATGGTAAAGTTGACTTCAGTGCAGGAGCACTCTGAAATGTCTAAACACTCTAAATCTAAATGAAGCGTAGCACTGGTGATGGGGAAGAGTAACTGTAACCAAAGTGTTAGAAATGTGCCTTTTGGGGGGTCATACCATTCATGCAATTTTATCATTCAATAGCATAGTTCTTGGAAAAAACTTTCTTCTCCCAGTAGGAAGCAATGTTTGAATAAACATCACATTCTTCAAAAACTGGAGTGTGAAGATAACTTCTAAGAAAACTGGAAATATCATTTCCAAGAATGTTATTGTTACATTTTCCATTGGGGCAGTGAAAGGCCATTATAAATTAATTTCCTAACTGCTTTTGTGGTTAAACCCACATTTCATTTATGATCGTGAAGAAACGATGCTTAAAAATAATAATTAATGGGTACATGAATTCTGAAGTTTTCATTGGGAAAGATCTTCCAGTAAGCAGCAGGTAATTACTCAAACTGGTTTGAAGAGATTCTTATATCAGTTTACACTCATTCACCTTTGAGGAAACCAATAAATTAGCAAACATTTGAAATGACCATTTCTGGTAACTTAATGCAAAGAAGAGCATAGAGACTTCCTTGGTTATGAGTTTTCCTTCTTGCCTCACTCATCCGTTCATACAGAAAAATGTGTTCCTAACTTTTCTGAACCCTAAAGTAATCAGCACTTAAAGTATCACCTTAAATTTTCTTCTAAAACTTCTGAACCAGAAATGAACTTATATCTGCAATGAACTACAAATGAAATGGATTAGAAGAGAATGAGTGGGAGTGAGAGAGAGGGACATATTTTTTTGAAGATTCTAACAGTCTGCCCAGTTCAATGCCATGTTGTTAGGAGAGCAAAATTTTTGGTTTAGCCTTTTATTTAACCTCCACTTTCAACAGAGCCAGAGGTAATTGAAATATTATAACTTAAAATTTCAGTGGCATAGACCTCTGCAAATTTCACAGTGTGTTGAATTTCATAAGCATTAAGTTGAGATGTAAATGTGTGAACCCAACGTGCAAACAACTCACATCTTCAGTGTGAGCAAACACAAGAAATCGTGAAGATCATAAGCTGAATCCAGATATTTGCAAAACATTTTCCTATTTGATCTTCTCTTTTTCAATAAAAAGGACGAATTGAAAAAAATAGGCTGAAAAGCTAGAAAGAAAATCAGTGGGTAATTTTCTCTAATTGAACTCCACTGATTACTGACTAAAACAGTATGAGTGACCTGAAGCCTCTGGAGCCCAAGGAGAGCACAGTGTCACCTGAGCTTGCTGTCACAACACTGGAGAAGTGCTGCCTGGACACCAGCTATACATCCAGCCTGAGTTAGTTATGAGAACTTAAAATCCCGTCAACCCAGGGCTGGTGCTCTAAGATTTTGTTTACAGTTTAGCTCTTCAGCATCTACATGACAGACACAGATGGCACACAGATTTTGTACATACCTTTAACACTGTGTTGCTCTTCCCTTAATAATGCAAGGATTCAGATCTCTCAGCAAAACAACTGCCCTAAATCCACTTCTTTTTATTTTACCCTGATCTGGCTGAGACAGTTGGGGTTCCAGGACCTGGAGAGGGTGAAGTGAGATGAAGGTCTTTTGTTTCTCTTCCATGTCCTCTTCATCCACTGGTGACCCTGCAAGGAGATCCCTCCAAAAGACACCATTAGTTCTTGTACTGGTAAGCGGTCCTCAATGGGTACTTGGGGCAGAGTTTTTATTTCAGACTTAGAAATCTGTAGATATTTTCCATAAGAGATAACAGAGACCTTCTGTTGCTTGCCTTGTATTGTCACTAAAAAAGGTCCACAGCCTCAATGGTTTAGAATGACCTTCAAAGGTCCCTTCCAACTCAGAGGATTCCACGATTCTGTAATTGGTGGGATCTGCAAGACAAACAATAACCCAGAAGAAGTAACACAGGAATTATCAACAGGTAGAACTGCCACATCGCTATCCTACATCTTCTTACTCTCATACATTTGCCATTCTTCCCAATGAAGTTTATTTAGGGATAGCTATGGGTGCATAGTGGAATCTGAGCATCTAAGGAACAAGCACAAATTAGAAAGCCTGAGACAACATAGGCTACATCTGCAGCTCTTACAGACTGATAATTGGTAGTTTGTAGTAATTTGGTAATTTGCACCAGCTGAACATGAGGCTTTCTTTCTGAATGAACTTAGTCCTGTATTTGCACATTAAGGGTTGTAGTGAAACCATCTGAATAATCTGAGTCCTATGATTTAGTACACCAGTTGGAGAGTGCCAAGTATTCTTTCAGACAGGCAAAGCACGTGTGGAATATGTAGAGAAATTTATACTGGTAAAAAGCAAAGCTATTCTTTCCAATGTTAATAAAACAATTTCAGCAATATTATAAATAAAATTCATCATTAAAGCCAAAGCTATGACTATGCAAGAAGAGAGAAGTACTGTGCTGTCAGAGAGGTCAGGATATGACCCTTCTTGGCTATAGGATACTTCAAAAATTGTTTCACAAGCTTTTATTCTCTGGAACACAAGAAGTTGACTCCAGAGCTCAAGCTGCAAAGAGCAATTGTTGTAGCTGAAAGTATTTGTTTCAAAGCACCGTGGAAGTAAATGAAAGTGTCATTTTGCGCTAGTGTGATAGGCAGCTACTCTGCCTTGTCAGAACAAGCAAAGTCCTGTAAGCTTTATCCCATTGCCACAGGCACTTGGGCACCTCTCTGGAAATCAATCACAGATTGGCCTGAAGAAGAGCAGAGCTGAAACAATGGCACCGGAGTAGAGGACCCTTAATGAAAGCCATTTGCTGGTCCACACCTAGGCTGTCTAGACAGCACCTCCTGTGCTTTGATCACTGATAAACCATTCTAAATGTTACCAGTGCCCCTTTTTTGTTTCTGTTTACAGGCAATCAGCAGGCCTCTGGCCATTGCCTCTATTTCAAAGCAACACTTTTCATCTGACTGCAATCAAATAAAAAAGAACAAAGAGATGGACATTTTGGATATGAGATACTTATTTTCCTGTGATTTATACAATTTTAAATGAAGAGCGAAAACAAAAAAGCAATTGTGAGTGTACATGTGATAAATGTTTCTAATTAGGTGTTCCCCCTTAATCAGTTTGAAAGCAGATTTCCCTCCAGAATCAGCAAAAATTCTGTGCAATTTGGCGTGTGTGTCTGCACATGCTGCACAAAATGAACTTCTGATTTTCAGAGCTCTTTCTCAGTTTGAGCCATACTTCATTTGGCATTTTTTTCTCTCTCTCTCTCTGTTTCCTTCCACTCTGAAAACTCCACATGAACCAAGCAGGTATTTTTCCATGTGCCTCACTTTTATCATTTAGCCACAGAAATGTTAGATCCATAGAAACTGAAAAATGTATAATAATAAAAAAAAAATGTATTAAGATCATATCCTATGCTCACCCAGCTTATGTTGGCCCTTAAATAACATCAAGCCTTCCTCATCTTACATCTCCAGCAACTTGGAGTAGCCTACTTAAATTCAGCTTTTGAAGCTTCTCCCAGCCCCTCCCTATGTAAGCCATGCCAGTTAAGACATATTAAAGCCTCAATAGCACATTCTTTAAGAAAGCTTAGAACATTGTGAAGTCATGAAGAGATTTAATCTTGTCTCTAAATTTGGCCCAAGCAGTACATATTTTGAAAACATTTCACTTCAGTGTAAGAAACCAAAGGCTATTTGTATGCTGTTTAAAAACACTGAAGAAGGTCATTGTCTTCAGGCTTTTTGTCCTGTGTACCTGAAAATGTGCCTATGTCAGAACTCAAAATCAAGGCCAACTCTCTGACTCATTCATCATCTGTTAAAATTATGGATTTCTTTGCTTTCTTCTAAGGAGAGAATGAAGAAATTTGGTCAGGTGCCATCAAAATTACAAACTAGATGGGAAAAGGGACAAATATATTCTTCTGATAGTGTACTGTACTTAGACTGCGGAAGCTGACATATGCTGTGCTCCTGGTTGACCACGGGGGATGGTGCGGCATAAGACATTGCCTGCCTACTCTTGCACCAAGGGCATGCACAGTGTTTTGAGTTCCTATATAAGTCTTGTCAAGGTAATCAAAATTTACCATATAGTGATAAAATTTGCAATTTACCATAAGGGCTTGACAAAGTCCTCTCAAAAATAACGTCACAAAAGTAGAGGGAAAATAGAATAAAAAATCATAAACCCACTTAAGAACATGAGTGATGGAGAGGTACTAATACTCTTCCCCAGGTCTGCACACCCTACTCATTTGCTAAACCTAACTTGATACAATTTATCTGCGCGTCTTTGAGGATACACTAAGCATGTAGAAGTCAGGTTCCTGTTATATATACTTCTTACACTGGGCTGGAGCAACCTCCGTAGAGTCTTTAGTTTCATGAACCATCAGTGTACCCTTGTGGCCAAGAGGGCCAATGGAATTCTGGGTAGCATTAGAAAGAGCATGGCCACCAGGTCACTAGAGGTGATCTTCCTCCCCATTCTGCCCTGATGAGACCACTTCTGTAGTACTGTTACTAGTTCTGGGCTTCCCAGTTCAAGAAAGACAGGGAACTACTGGAGAGAGTCCAGTAGAGGATTCAAAGATTCTGAGAGGCCTGGAGTATCTCCTATACTTGGAAACACTGGAAGATCTGGGACTTTTCAGCTGGAGAAGAAAAGAGGGATTTTATCACTTCTTATAAGTATCTAAAGAGCAGATGTCAAGTGGGTGGGGACAGGCTATTCTTGGTGGTGACAAGTGACAGGACAAGGGGTAATGGGCACAGACTGGAGCACAGGAAGTTCTATACAAACATGGTGAAAATTTTCTTTACTGTGAGGATGAGAGAGCACTGGAACAAGCTGTGCAGAAGGGCTGTAAGGTCTCCTCTGGAAATATTCAAAACCCACCTGGATGCCTTCCTGTGCAACCTACTGTAGAGAACCTGCTTTAGCAGGAGTTTGGACTAGATGATCTCCAGGGGCCTCTTCCCACCCCTACAATTTTATGGCTCTGTAATGCATACTTTGGCCATGTATTGTTTCAGATCAGTATTATTTAAAGTGAGAGATCCCAAGCTCCCTGATATGTGAGGCACTGGGGCTGTGTAGGACAATTAACCAGTATTTGAAATTTCACTTGCTCCTCTCTGCTGTTTCTTATCAAAAATAGAATATGTGGTTTGTTTTCTTTCACTAAAACAGGGCTGAAATTTCTGAAAATGATTTCTGCTCCCAGAGCACTTACAGCAGTTTAAGTGGTGTCCTTTTAAGAAGAAACTTAAATAATGCAGAAGATAAAAGATCCAGTGACACAGTTTACAAACACACTGTGATTCTTACACATTGACTCAATGGTACAGCAGTCTCCACTCATGATCCTCTTATTCTCAGGAATAATCTTATTCTAGTTTAATTCAGGAAGTCAAAAAACTTAACTGGTTGTAAATCTCCAAAGGAAGAGGAAAAAAAATAAAAATAAAAATAAAAAAAGAAGAAAGAAAGAAAAAGAAGAAAGGGGAAATGGAACAATGTCCCTTGGATTAAGACCAGAATAGCTTTCCCAGAAAGAAAAAATGCTGAAATCCTATGAGCACCCAATAACTTTGTGAACACATCATAGCTTTGAGCTAAAACGACATTAAAAACAACAGAACTTTGCCTGACTTTAGCATGGTTTGAGTGGAGTTTTTAATTATCTGTGCCTGCAAATTATATCCTTAAACACTTAGTGTAATTGGGAAAAAAAAATGGAAAAACCAGTGTAATAGGAGGGAGATTGGAAATACTTGTCCTGTAGTAGTCTTTCTTCTAATTCTAGTTAGCCATCAGACCTGTCATGTGTCATTTTTCAGCTCATTAGATGGGATTTTGGCAATTTCTGTGTACAGTAAGAGGTATTGAGCAGTTGAAACTGGGAAGGTCAAATATTAACAGCAATGTCATCATCCCTCATCGCTTCCAATGAAAAATTCTTGCGTAATTGTTTAATGCCATGAGCTGCTTTTGGTGGAACATGCTTGCTTTTTCCAGTTTCTATTAACTCTTGAGTCTCACAGTTAGAAGCCATATGAGCAAAGAAACAGATTCAGATTGAATCAAGCTGCTTTTCTAAGATCACTGTTGTCCCATATTAACTTAATGGGACGTTTCTGTAATACGAGAGAAGCATCAGGGAGGGATGCAGCATATAATGCAGTAAGATCCCACAACATACATCTTTTTGCACCCACAAACCATATAAATAGTACATGGGGCAATATTGTTAGCATTCAGATGCTTTGGCTTGAAATCAACAAACTTGCATATGCATTGTGCTCAGGGAAGTTGTCCTCATGAGTTGAATAGCGTTGCTCATGGGTAAAAAGCATTTACGTCACTGCAAGCAGCATGGGGACTTTTTTGGACTAACATCTGTAACTGCAAACATAGGATCAAATCCTTCTCTGCAGCAAATCAACATACTTCTGGTGCTGACGGGGGGGTGGTCTGGCACTATGTGCATTCCTCTAGCAGCCAAAAGATGGAAGGTTTCCACAACACAAAGTAATACTTTACAATCGTTAACCTTTCTCTTAATGTACTGTTTTGTGGTAAAGTTTCTTCAGTAAAATTAGTAGTATATCTGAGAACATTTCAGTGCTGAAGGCAGAACTGACTTTCCAGCTCCATCAGTACAAAGTAATTAACTGGAATAACTCAAGTGGAATAGATTGTCCCAGGAAAGCTCTCTGGTATGTGTGCATAGATAGTCCAGAGTAAGTGAGTTTTAGTTCAGACCACAGATTCTTTGGAAACCTAAGGGAATTACTCTACAATGATTTAGTCTCCTTTTAAGCCTCATCCTTAAACTACTCTCATTAAATCAGTAGCAGAAAATAGTCTTATTAAATTCAAATAAACTAAACTTTATGGTAAAAGCTAGCTCATTTTAATTTGCACTGACTATCAAATTATAGTTGAGGAAGAGCAATTTCCAGCTGCAAAACAGAAAATGGCAGGAGATAAATAGTTTTTAAGACAATGAAAATATAGAACAACATCTTTTGTCTGGCACAGGTCTGAATCTTGCAGTTACAAACTGAGACTTGTATTTTAACAGCATATTCTTCATCCTACACAAAACATCAGCATCTAAGATACTCTACCTCTTAAAAAAGTATCTTTGATGTTCTGAGAGAATCATTTGCATAGTGATTTATGACTCTGTATCATTGATCTTCAGATAAACAAAAACATCTGCATTCATAGGCAGAAGATGGGAAATATCTTACTGAAACATTTAACCTCTGTAGATATACTTCACTCCAAATTTCTGCCTCCAAAATAAATGAAACCACACAAAATTTGGCTGAAATTCCAACCAGTGGGAAGTCAATGTGGGGCTTACAATTACTTTCTTCAGTTAGATCCATTAATATGCTATGTTCCAGTCCTTAACGGATAATGTAGTAAGTTATTATTTTCCCGTGTCATGAATACATAGACGTAGACAATGAAACCAGAGGCACCTGAGTCCCAATCAGCCATATGTACTCCTGAGCAGGGAAATGCAGAAATTATGACAACTAAAGAGCAAATACATTGTTAGTTTCTCATTTCCAAATTAGTCTTCAGATAGTTGAGGAACTAACCAAGTTAAAATAAAGAATTTCTCATTTGAGTGTCAGACAATATGTTCAGTGTCCCAGTTAATGCATAGGTGTGCCCTTATACATGCCCATCTGTAAGTGTACCTAGAGGCAATACTTCGGCATTGTGGCACATCTTTGAGGAAGAAAGCCAATATATGTATCACACTGACTGCAGTATTACCAAACAAAATATAATAATTTCTTTTTATGCAAAATCTTGTAACTGTAAAAACATTTAGTGCTACCATTGTCAGGAGTAATAGATGAATAAAAAGTTTAGCTGTTCCCATTTGAGGCAGTTCTTTGTCTGAATGAAGAATTTCTTTTTGTTTTGTTTTGTTTGAAAAATGCAACGAATGCTTTCTTTGTTGGAGAAGCTTAATTAAAAGCAGATAAAAATCAAGAAAATATTTCTTGCATTCTTTCGAAATAGAACAAAATGTGCTTGCAATTGTGAGCTGAAAAGGAGCTGTCTTTCCATTTGTTAGAGACTGAAGATGCATTGTGCAGCCTTATCTGTATCTACCCCGTCTGTCACATAATCCTGTTAAAAACAGGCTTTCCTATTCACCTCAAACCCTTTCCAACAAAACTGCACTATCTTATACATAAATGAGCTAGTACTTTTGCATGGCCCATTTTTATAGTTTAGATAATAGCAGCACGCACCCACAAATGTTTGTGAAGATAAAACAATGTTAGCATGAAAGGATGATCATATCATCCCAAAGGAATAAGAATTACAGGAAGAACTTGCCCCGTGACATTAACCTGATGTACCCTCAAGATACTTAAGGGAAATAACAAACAAACAAACAAAGAAAAACAAAAACAAACAAACAAAAACCCTGCAATATAAATTATGTACTGACAACCACTTTTCAAGATGTCCTAAAAATGTGAAGTTAAATAGCAAACTACATCACTGAATTTTTTCTTTGTATCTGTTCCCACAGAGCCATGGCACAGATCTTGTAGACAAGCGTAGAAAGATGTGGTTATAGTGCCTAAAACTACTATCATGACTTCTGAAGTTACTTGTTATACATTTTTCTACACAATGATTTTGGAGTGTCTGATGCAAGGAGACATTGCTCCCAGCTGTGATGCAGACAGCCCTGTGCTCCGCAGCACTACACGTAAATGCTTAGCGAGAGGAACAGGTTAACAAAGCATCAGGCAAACGGTTTCTTTGTTCACACCAGTGCAAAAATAAGCAGACAGGCAAATGGGGGCAGGAGGTTGTTTTAAATTCTGTAACACATAAAACAATTTCTCATTAATTAATTCAGTCATTAGCAACAGTTTCCCTGAGGGTAGTGTAACCTGAACAGGATATCACAATTACAGCACTCTATCCTTTTTTAAGCTTGTCAGCATTTGACATGAAGAATTTATCAAAAAAAGACATCTCTGTTCAGCAAACTCCTAAGCAGCTCTTACTGACTTCCTTTATACATTATTTCTCATTTACCCTCCCGGTGGGCAAGGTCTGGAAGAACATCAAGAGTCACTGCACCTTTCTCTCTTTGGTACGTGTAAAACCTTTATTACTTTATAATTTGCATGCATACCAAAATGCCGTGCATCTACCCTCACAACACCTCTTTTTAGCAGGTACAATTTCAAAAGTAGTTTTGCATCTCTCTTCTTAGAGAAGAGGCGGCTTTGGGAACATCTCACCGTGGCCTTTCAGTACTTATAGGGAGCTTATAAGCAGGTGGGAGACCGACATTTTACATGGTCTGATAGGTATGGGACAAGGAGGAATGGCTTTAAACTGAAATAGGAAAAATTAAGGTTAGATATTAGGATGAAATTCTTTACTCTGAAGATGGTGAGGTGCTTAAACAGGCTACCTAGAGAGCTGTGGATGTCCCATCCCTGGAGGTGCTCAAGGCTATGCTGGATGGGGACCTTTGCAGACTGATCTGGTGGGGGACAACACGATCTAAGTCATTCCATGATTCTGTGATTCTAAAATACAGAAGTGTTTTTAAAAATCTGCTTGCATAGCTAAGTGATCCAAGAATGCAATTAGAAAGCAGAGATGGAACCACAACTTCCAGTCTTTTGCCACTACACTCGTCCCTCATGGATGGATTGTCTGCATGTCACAGTGAATAACCTGTACAGTCAGTAGTCACTATTTCATTCTGTGCTGAAGCCCAAGACCCAATTATTTTGCTGCTAAGCAAGAATATCTAGAATTTAGGCAAAAGCAGGCTATATTCTTGCAAGGTAGGAAGTGAGTCCAGATGGAAGCTGCTGGAAACTTGCTCAAAAAACCCTGGAATGCTCAGTCCTGTCCTGTTGTTTCTAAACCCCATGAAAGACCAAAAAAAGAAGAGGAATAAAAGCTGCAGAGATTAAAAAAAGAAGTCCAGTATTCTTTGTGAAACCTCTGAATTTCTCTGAAGATGTGGTAAGTTCATAGAATTATGGAATCATAGAATCATTATGAATGAAAAACCACTAAGAAAATCTAGTTCAACCACCAATCCATGCCCATGACCATTCCTGAATATGTCACTCAGTGCAACATCTTCCTCTTTCTTGAAGTTCTGATGTTCCTCACATGATTCATATGCAAAGATGAGTCTTGTAAACAGAAAAAAAAAACTTCACAAAAAAAGAGAAAGTTCTATATGTTACTCAGTCTATCCCTGAAACAGAATGAATGAAATGCAAACTATGTGCAATTCTTTACAGCTGGTAACATAAGTGACAAAAGTATTTAGCCCAGTATTTTAACGTCACCTTATAGCAGCTACTATAAATTGTAATGTTCTGACTCAGTATAAGACAATTTGTTCCTAGAGTGTCTGCTAGTCATGGAGAAAATAAAAAGCTTTCTGCATCCAATTTTTTTAGCTTTTTATTAATTTTGTCATATATATGATATGATACAGTTGGTGGGTGTCCTGTCCCCAGAAATGATCGAGGCTGGCTGGGACTCTGAACACCCTGGTCAAGCAGTAAGTGTCCCAGTTCATTGCAGGGGAGTTGGACTAGATAACCTTTAGGGGTTCCCTCCCAATCAAATAATGTTTATCTATAATTCTATGATTCTACTGTTGGTCTAGTCATACATACGCTCATAGAAAACTTACTAAAAAATATCATGTTCATACATCCTCCATCTTCAGGCTTAACTATTTCCTCCTGAATAAAGCATCGTGCTGCCAAGACTGGAGATCTTATCAAAGGTCAAGCATGTACGAGGATTTTGGCTGAACTTTGTGAAACCACTCATGTGAACATTCACTGGTTCATGCACTTAATTCCAAATGCAGTAAAGTCTCATAGTACATGAGGCAAAGAACTGGTATGTATAAGACAAAATATTTCATGTGAGGTTCAAGGAGGAGCCTCCTTCGTAGAAATGCCATATTCACATTCTTCATCTTGCAGAAGAGAGCGGAGCCTCAGGCTGACTGAGAAAATGTTAATGTTTCCAGGCTGTGGTCATATCCCTTTGTTGCAAAAATGTGTGAAAGAATAGCTTTCAAATATGATTCACTATACTGCAAGTCAGACTCAACCCACTTAAATGGTCATGTGATGTTGCAAAAAATAATTTCTGCGTAAGTCTTGTTAAAGCAAGGTTACTCCTTTTTAGTGAAATAGAGGAAACCCATTGAGAGCCACAGACATGTCTGGTTCATGCTGATTTTTGATAGGAATTAGGTATCTGTTGCAATTCTCTTAAATTCACAGGCTCTACCAATCATAAATATATCCTAAATTGCCACAGTTTGGAATTTTCTCAGTAACTGGTTTTTAATTTAACCTTTAGAAACTTTCTGAAGAAAGTGGTGGCAGTGGTGGTATTCAGAGCCAGAAAAAGCTATGAGAAGTAAGCAATTAATTCTGCAGTGAATACATTTAGTGTAATTTTACGGAATTTGTACATTCTTTTAAAAAGACGCTCTAACTCATTTCATTAATTTATAGCACCGTCACCTTCACAAGAGGAGTGACTACTGTTCTTGTAGGTTGTGTCTGACACTCCTTGATGATCTTATGGAGTCATTCTGAACATATGCGGTCAGAACTTCAGTGAAAAACTTTCTGACCACATTTTATAATGGCAGTGACCAACAAGCCTGCCTGTACTATAGCTGCAAATAACAATTTAACCAGAGAATTTTATCCAATGGAAAAATCAATATAGTTTACAATGAGTGCATGTCTTAATAGCCACAGGGCAGCCGCTAATATTGTCATTAAAGTCATTCTGGCCTTTATTAATTTATGTTTTTCCTCTTAAAGAAAAAATCTATGTGAGCAATAATCATAAGGGAACACCTCTACATTCATTTGCTTTTCAAATGTGCCTAAATTATTTATTTTGTCTAATGAATTTATCTTGTACTGAGATCCTAGCTATTGGTCCTTGCCCTGCAGCCTTAACTGGCATTTGCTGTCAGTGGTAGCATTGACTGAGTGAGAACTGAGTGTTTGGGGATAACACTAATGGGAACATTCGAGAAGTGAGCAGCCCATCTAAATCTCTATGTTGGCTAAAAATACATTAAAGTGACAGAAAGCAATCTACACATTTAATCATGAAGATAACATTGTAAAATGTTCATATATCAGAGAACTTTAATGTCTGAGGCTTCTGTGCTGGTTAGGGCTATATACACGGTGTTCTACAAAATAAGAGGAAGCTGAACACCTCAGTCCCCCAGGATACTTTGTCTCTGCCCACAGTGTGAATGACATATCCCATTGGAACACTGATATCCCAAAAGCTCAAACTATGCACTCTACTTGTAGTTTTCATTAGATGACATTATAGTACAAACACCTATGCATTTTCTCAAGTGCGAAGTCAGGACAGCTGAACAACTGAAAACTCAGCACAGATCTTGCACAATGGTCTCGAAAAGACTTCTGGAGTGACAATAATCTCAAAGCACAGAATCGGTTAAGTGCCACATCACAAAGAAAATTGAAGGGATCAAGGACAATGCTTTCATCTTCATATTTTAATATACATCTTATGAGAAAACTCTTACTGTTTGTGAGCATTTGGTATATTTTAGGTCAGACCCAAAAAGGCCTTGACCTAAGCTACTGAGGTGTCCATTAGGAATAAGATTTCTGAGCTTATTTTTGCCAATACCAATCATGTGATTCCAGATAAATCATATCACTGTTCATATTTTTTCTCCTTTACTGTGGTGCACTGTCTGTCTTTCACTCTGTGTCTAGTTTAACAAGTCTTTATATTGGGGACATTTGGGGACTGTTGTCATAAGCATGTAGAATAAGGCTTGAAAAGATCGAATTGTTTCAAGACATTTTATTTCTCAGTTCTTTCAAAAGAAATAAGTTAAAGAGGGGAATGTACCACAACCCAAAAACTATGCAAAAATTCAGTATAAACAGACTTCCACTGAGTTTTCCCTGAGTACAAGCATAAATTGCAAGTCCACTTTATTTCAGACAATCTAAAGGGATAGACAGATTATCTGTATCCTTATCTAGGACAGAGATGGCTTGATGTACCAGATCAGACAAATTTAATGTCTAGAGCCTGCTAAAATTTGGGCAGAACTATGCACTATGTAAATATTAAGGCAAATTAACTGTTGTATTATATAGTACATTTCATTAGTACATACATTAGTACAGTTCATATAGTACATCTCATTCATCAAGTACTTTTGAATCATCAAAGAACTCAAATTCTATTTAATAGAAATCTTAGTTATAAGGCGTACTAAATTATACTGCATTCACAAACCACATTTATAAAAACAGAATGTGAAACAATTTCATGAAGGAAAAATTGTATCAAAGAAATTGACATGCTTGAGAGAAGGGATGCTCTCTAAAAGGACCATGACAGACTCAACAGGTAGGCCAAAGTGAATCTCATGAAGGCCAAGTGCAATGCCTTGCACTTGGTTGAGGGCAATCTTGAACCTGAATACAGGATGGGCAATAAGTGGATTGATATGACCCTGAGGACAAGGGCTTGGGAGTGGTTGTAGATGAAAAACTCAGTGTGTTCCAGCAGTATGTTCTTGTCCTCAAATGAAACCTTAAGTGTGGAAAGAATTGTATCTGTCCATAGAGGGATATCTATAAAAAAAACACAGGGCACTGATTAGAGCATAAACAGTCAAATTATTTGGGCATGATAATCAGTGATGTCATATAAAGGATCTTCCTAAACACAACTACTACCTTGTGTTTCCTGCACTCTCCCTTGCAACCCAGCGCAGGTAGAACACTGATAATTTAATCCAAATATATGTTCTCTGATCAAATAAGTGTGTTTCTTTTGGAAAGCATTTTTCTGGAAAGCATGAATACAAAAAATTTCATGGAAGACCATCAGCTATAATGCACTGCAAATCTATTTGAAAAAAATACATTATGCTACACTACAAACTGCATTTGTATTGATTCCTCACCTTGGCAGATGACGGGAGGAACAGGAAGGACATTCTGGTAGTGATCATTCATTCTATCAGCCCTAAACAACTCCTCTTTATTAGGGGGCAGAGACAGCTTATTCTAAAGAAGTCAGAGAGAAGTAGTTCTTCTCTCAGCATGAACTTCCTGCTTAAATTAATTCAGGCTAATTTGCAGATTCGAAAGGCACCTGCTGAAAGGAAGGCTTAGTGGGGCTGAAATGAATGAGTCCAGGATGATACCTGCCAGGTGGCCTGCAACCAGATTAGTTGAAATCAAATTCTTTACTAAGCACAATTGTAGCTCAAATAGCCATCCCTGAGTAGCTGCTTTTTCCTGAGATACAGATAGGTCAAGGAAATATCTTCTTAGCCATTTCCTTTACCACAGACAGCACCCTAGGAATTACTGCTGTGAGCTTCACATGCCAGTAGACTGAATGCTGCAACTCCTAACCAGATGTTTGGAGGATCAAAGAGAAAGCTTAAATGTTGTTAGCCAGTGCTCCGCATTGGTTGTGGTTTTTGTGACTTTTGTCTTCCCTACACAAATGAAATAGGATCGTTCTTCTGTGTCACGATGGAAATCATAGTGGTTCCTCTCAAGTGCATACAGAGAGTGGTGCGGATTGCCTGTGTCTTAGACTTCTGGTAAAGATGTTGAAAATACTCAGAAGATTCTGGTTATAGTCTGCCTCTGAGCACTGCCTGGACTTTTTCAAGTTTTTCTATGAATTTCTCAGTAAAATAAGCTGGATACTTGTCATGCTGAGCATGCTCAGTTAGAAGGCTCATTAGCAGAGATGGAATTTTTTGCCAAGAGAGATCATAATACTGTTACTGTGGTTATCCAGATCCTCTTGTGAGTATATCCCCCAAAACCCTGCAGTGTAGGCGGAAAAACAAAATGCCACCTTCAGTATATACCTACCAAGTATAATCCTCCAAATAAAATGACTTGTTAAATTTCTTCATGCTATAGAAAATATGCTGGAGATGACAGATAAGAAATTTGGCCACTTCAACTCTGCTGCCAGTGCTCTAAAACTCCTGAGTGAACACTGCGAATAAAACAAGTTGTCATAATGTTGCCTAAAGAAAAAGTCCCAATCATTGAACTTCTATTTACCCCATCACTGTGTGTCTCCTGAAGGAGCAGGAGGCTGTGTCCCAGTGTGTAGACACAGATAATACATGAGGCAAATGCTATGCTGATACCCATCCACTGGCAACTGAGATACTACTTGATTGTTATTCAGAGCTGTGAATTTCTTCTTTATAACACAAGGAGCTGGTTAAGCATGGTTTTGCCAGAAATAAAGATGTTATTTTTAAATAAAGAACTAGAGCAAGCACAGTTCCCTTTGAGGCGTTGAAGACATTTATTTTGGTCTCAAAGTCTCAGCAATTCAGTTAATTTTTGAATACATTCAGAATAACAAAGAGAATTTGCCTTACTAGAAAGGCGAGGAAGTACAATATTTATGGATAAATTTATGAGGGAGAAATGAAGAGTAACGTTTTCAAAGGCTTATTATTTGTATTTTTTCTAAGTTAATTGGTTTGCATCATAAGAAGCAGAAGGGCTTTGAAAGGACCTTCACTGGTGGTTAGAGGGGAGAAATTCCTGTGAGTAAATCTTTCCATTTATAATTTTCCTACTCTAAATTGCCTCAAAAATTCCAGACAGGGTTTTTCTCAGATTGCAAGGTGATGTCTGAGAAGCAGTGAGCCACAGAGCTGGCTGGCCAGGGATCTTCACAGGATGAAAGATGTCCTCTGGTCTGTGATGCCAGTCAGCCAAATACAATTCTAGATACCTCATGGAAACAGGCTAACATGGAAACTAACTTGAGCATTGAACCAAAATCACGACTGGTTCCAAAAGTCTTGACTTCTCCAGAGCATTTGAGCCACCAGCCTGGAGCTGTTTAGTTCCCAGGTGGCCTTGCAGGCTGGGGAGTCAAAGTGGCACATAATGACGGAAAGCAGGTTCCAGATCACCTTCCAACAAAATAATTACAGATCTAACACAACTGCACAGAATGTTTTTTTCAAAACTCTGATACGAAAGTCCTAGAACAAGGTTCTAGGTCCCAGAGAGATGCCAGGGAGGTATCTGAAGGTGATGTTGGCCCTGGTGTATAAGACCTGACCAAATTTTCCAACTCCTACCTATTATTTATTCATGAAATTTACCCATTGGCTTTCCCAAATAACATATAGCTTATATGTAAAACTCTGTAAGCCTAAGTGTTGAATGCCAATGAGATTTGGACAACCTATTTCTGAAATCGTTTTTAAAAAGCCACACAGTCTCATGTTGTTAATTGCCCCTGAGCCAGAAATCAATTCTCTAGGGTACAAATACCGTATTTCTTAAAGTTGCATTTGTAGATTTTAGCATAATATCTTTCTAACTGTATTTTCTCCATGAATACAATAGTTACCCTTGAATATCAAACCCCACCCCCAAAAATGCAAATTAAAAACTTGGAAGCCATTTTAAATTCACTGGCCAAAACCAATTTTATGAATTTATCCACTGGCCTACAGAACAAAAAATATGTCTTTAAAATTGCTGTATTTGTTTTCAGAAGTCTTAGAAAAAAATACTGCAGAGTGAATAATTTATAACAATGAAAGTCAGTGACAAGTATTGTTACTTTTTCTGCGTGGATAATTTTGTTGAATACATCTTTTCTTTTGCATGTGTTCATTTGATCCTTGGACTCCATAGGTTTACACAGACTTTTTTTCCCAATTTTCATTTGTTTCATACCTACAATCTAAGTTGTGATGTTGAATGGTTGGCCAGGGACATTTTTCATGTTTCCTGATAGTATAAATTGGGTTCTGTTTTCAATTTCCATTCTTTATTTTCTTCAGTTGTATTATCAAGAGTCTAGCATTCTTTTTAGTAGCACTCAGGGAAAGTAAGTGGTAAAGTAAATTCACTTAAAATTTTATTTACATTTTTTTTTTCTCCTTGCTGTTTGACTAACTTCTTAAAAAGCAAATTATATTAAATTACTACTTAATGAAGGATTACATTTTACCTTGGGCTAACTTTTTTCACAGTGACATAAAGAAAACTAGGGAAAATGACACAGCTTGTGAATAATTGCCATATTTCAAGCCAGAGGCAATTTCATTTCAGCGGTGGACTAAGGCTTAGGAGCTTGTACAAAATTCAAACTTCCAACAGCAACACTAACTAGAATGTAAGTTGTTCTCAGCATACATCTTTGGATGGCACGGTGGTGAAATCTGAAGTATATTCTCAGTGGCTGCTCTTACTGATTTAAAAATTCAAAAGCCTCACTGCACTGTGCATGTCACTTTTTACCACAAGAGTCACATTATAGTTACTATAATTGCTCTCTGGAAGCAAGATATAAGCCTGTGTTTAAAGGAACACATTTTAATGAAATTTTAATTATGTCATTGTTACAGATTGTTCCATCAAGCTAAGTAACTCAGCTTGCTGGTCTGTTGTTTTTGGTGTCTGTTTGTTTGTTTGTTTTGCTTTACTTTGTTTTTCTTAAAGGAAATTGTGTTAGAATAATGTTTTTTGATTCTCTTCAAGGTGAATAAAATTTTCAGCAGAACTGGAATCTTTCTATAACAACAATTAAAAAATTGGAAACTTTTCTAAGTGCAAACACTGGTGTATGAAACAGGGGCAAGCGAAGGCTGGGCGTCTGGCATTTACCTGATGCTGCCATGAAAGTGGCTGATATTCATTTGATGGGAATAACATCTTATGTTGGCAGTACATCTCGTTTGTGCTGGCAGAGGGATTTGACACATTAATTGAAGCGTAATTGGAAGACTGTTTTGGAAGATCCCTTTGGAATCCAAACGAGAATGATGAGAATGTGTGGATTTTCTGATTTTTTTCTTTGCAATTCCTTTAAAGCAAAATGCCCTTCACTTCTAAATTCACATTGAAAGTAGCTGGAAAAAATTTGGCACAAAAGCATACCTTACCTCACACATAGAAGTGCCTGCACCAGCCCTGAGATGTGAGGTAACCAAGACCCTTCCCATGGGGATGAATAGGTCTATGGAGAAATCAATAATTTATCCTGGTAGTTTCAGGCCCAGTTCAATGTCCTTCCTCAGTGGAGACTACACAGTATTCAAAAGCAGCTTTCATGTCTTACCAGTGAGCCATTTCCAACATTTCCCCTCACTTTAGGTTGCTGATCTGTGGTACCTTACTCACCAGCTACCAGGTATAGATCATAGAATTATAGAATTGTTTGAGTTGGAAGGGACCCCCAGAGGCCATCTAGTCCAACTCCTCTGCATTGAACAAGGACATCTACAGCTTGATCTGTTTCCTCAGAGCTCCATCCAGCCTGACCTTGAATACCTCCAAGGATGAGACATCCACCATCTCTCTGGGCAACTTGTTCCAGTGTCTTATTACCCTTATCTTAAAAAAACTTTTTTCCTATATCCAATCTAAATCTTCCCTCTTTTAGTTTGAAATCATTTGCCCTTTTCCTATCACAACAAACCTTGCTAAAGAGTCTGTCCACTTCTTTCTTATAGCCCCCCTTTAGATACTGAAAGGCCACTTTCAGGTCACCTCGGAGCCTCATAGAAAAGGTGTTCCAACTCTTCATTCATTTTAGTAGTGCTCCTCTGGAAATGCTTCAGCAGGTCCACATCTTGCCTGTACTCAGGACTCCACATCTGAACACAGTACTCCAGATGAGGTCTCACCAGTGCATAGAAGAGGTACAGGATCACCTCCCTCACCCTGCTGGCCACACTTCTTCTGTTGCAGCCCAGGATATGGCTGGCTTTCTGGGCTGCAAGGATGCATAGTTGGCTCATATCCTGTTGCCATCTATCAATACCTCCAGATCCTTTTTGGCAGGGCTTTTCTCCATCCTTACATCCCCCAGCTTGTACTGATGGTGGATGTTGCTGCAACCCAGGTGCAAGACCTTGCACTTGGATTTGTTGAACCTCATGAGGTTTACCTGGGCCCAATGCTTGAGCCTGTCTAGGTCTCTCTGAATAGTGTCCCATCTGTCAGGTGTGCTGACTGCACCATGCAACTTGGTATCATCTCAGCACACTTACTGAGGGAGCACTCAATCCCACAAGACTTATGGTGCGTAACTTATACTGATGAGAATACTGTAAAAAATGTCACTAAAACCAAGTTTTAATAGTAATCTAAGCCAATTTGTTGTCAGAAGGCTGATTATTAGGTTTATTGTGTTTACCTATGCTTATTTTATTATTCATATGTAGCTGGTGGCACAGGGCTGTACCACAGTGGTGTTTTAAACAGTCACCTCTGCTAGAAAATGAAAACTCTGTGTTAGTCAGAAATTTACTTAATGGAAATAGCAGTAGCTGCAATCAACTGAGGATTTTCACAATCATCAAAGCTTTGAAACTAATTCCTTCTAACTAATATAACTGAAAAATTTTACTACTATAAAATCCGTTTATTAATCACACAAAGTCCTTTGTTGTATTAAATGGCATGATTTTTAAAGGCAAATGAAATCACAGAATCATTAATGTTAGAAAAGACCACTAAGATCATCCAGTCCAACCATCAACCCATCACTACCATGCCCTCTAAATATATAAAATATAAAATATTTATATAGAATGTACTTGGTCCCAAAAGCATATATTTTTTCCACTGCTTAATTGCCTGTAACAAGGGAAGCAGGAAAAGGGAATAGGTGGAGAGAAGGGATTGAAAATAGAACATAAAATACAGACTAAATGTCTTTGGTGCATGGTCATTAGTTACAGACAATGACTGACACTTTATTACCCCTCCCTACTTCATAATAATTTCTTTACTGTGTTCATGAGTTACTTCCCAGTAACATTTATTCACCTGTAAGCTATAGAGCAAAGCTACAGGGCTACAGAGCCCAGCTACATGGCATGGTGAGGTACCCCAATTAGTGTAATCCCTTCTCAATGCCAACTGCTGGCTGTTGAAGAAATGTATTGAATTTGGTGGTTTTTCTCATGGGTCCCCATACAACTGAAACAGCAGTGAGGATCTGAATAAGAGGCAGATGGCTGGTAGAAATGAAATTAAATGAGGGGTTATGGAGTGCTTTTTCATGGATTTTAGCCAGGCCCCATTAGCTACTCAGGGAAGTGGACATTTGGAAACAGGATAAAGACCCTGAAAAGAAAATCTAGAAATGATAGAAATATCTAATAGATAGCTAATATTATATGTATCTGCTGTTTATTTTATATAAATATTCCTGTGTGTGTATATATACATAATAGTTCTGTGCTCTATTTACTTTCTTAGTAATATAATATATTTTTTATAATAATTAT
>PPHD01005074.1:0-27130 GCA_002909625.1 Bambusicola thoracicus | reverse complement strand
AGAAGGGGGGGGGGTGAATGTGGAAGGGGGGAGAAGGAACTACTGTAAGAGTAAGAAAGTCCTGCCCAGCTGTTTGCGGAGTTTAAGATTTCCTGTTTCCCCTGCAGCGCCGAAGTGAAGTTTTCAGTGAGTCACCCGCAGCCCCGAGCAGCGCAGCCCGCGCCCCGCCAGCCCCGCCGCGGCCTCCCGCTGCCCGGCCCGGCCCCGCCGCCCCTCTCCGGCTTCGCGATGCCTCCGCGCCTGCGGCCGCTGCTCCTGCGCGTGTCCCTGTGGGTACTCGTGGGCTCCTCGAGCCCCGCGCTCCTACACGGTAAGTGCCGGGCCGGCCCCGGCGCTGCGCTCCCGCTTGACAGCTGCCGGGGCCGAAGGGCAGGCGCCCACCGCCGGGGGAGGAGGAGGAAGGCTTAGTTGCTAAGAACGTTTTGAAGCTACGGGAGTGGGGAGTGTGTTTGTTTGTCGCCCCCCCTGGAAAGTAAAGAAGGAGAGGGAGGCTTAGCGACAAAAGCGAAGGGGAGAGGGGAGAGAAAAGTGAGGATTGGGCAGGAATCTCAGCGGGGTCCTATTTTGCGGGAGCTGACTGTTGGCCCGGGGCAGCGCCCGCACCTGGAGCCGTGGATTGGGCCCGGGTGCTGCCCCAGGGGCGGATTTACAGACGGAGAGATGCAGGGATGGAGAGGACTGCGGTTGCCACAGGGCCTGAGGCGCTTTCTCTGAGCTGAGGCCCCTGCCCGGGCACGGCTGGCAGCCGAGGGGTCGGCGTTAAGTGCCCGGGGGTTATGATACACGTGAGTCTGTGAGGAAACGCCTGCAGCAGAAGTCAGCTGTGGTTGTGGGTAGCGGGACTGGGAACAGTAGTCATTTCTGCAGCACTCGATGCTTTGAAAGTGCTCATTAGATCCCCTTTTAATGGCATTTTGCATCCCTTACTCTGGCTTTTCTTTGTGAAGTCATCCTTAGATAGGTTTTTAAGGCTGTGGCTTGCAGTGTTCTTCATAGGGTAATGTGGAATGCTTCAAGTGCTGCTGCAAGAACCAGGTCCCTGCCCTGAGGAGTTCCTTGTCCCACTCCTACCTACACTAACCCACAGAGGTACAGCACTGTCTGCCCTTGCAGGGTTAGGCCCTAACTCATTTTGCAGCACAACTGGCAAACCTTAGAAACAAAAATCACACTTGAATCAGTTTTGAAGTATTAAGTGCATTTTGAGGTGTTGTGTGATATCAGATTTCTGATTTCAGCCTTCAAGTAAGATGTGCAAACACCTGAGCTTCTGCTAGCTTCGCTCTGGGCTCTCCAGTTATCTCCTGTGGTCCATTCATGGTCACTAAAACATAATAACGTAAACTAAATAGCTCTTGTTTAGTCACTGCCAATGGCTGTGTACATTATGAATAACTTCATGCTTTGTTAATAATCCTGTCAAAGTCAACAGGTTTTACATTCCTGCAAAGTTACTCATGTAAGCGTAGGGCAGATGAAACGTGGTGTCCTGGGACTCAGCCGTGTTACTGGTTTAAACTTGAGGTGTGCAGTTTCCTGTTGATTTTGATACATATTTATATTTCTGCTTGATATAAATCATACTTGGCTAGGATTTGCTTTTGTTTAGACACCAGTCCCAAATGTGTTGTGTGTTCCTATTCCTACTACACAAAGCTTTAAAAGTTCCTCTTTGGTTAGCCTCCTGTTATTGTTATGCTTTTTTTATTCGGCCACTAGAGATCTTTATTTACAGTCTATGAAACAGAGCTCACCTGTGATCAGATAATCTGTAGCTCCAAAACTTGTTGAAAATTACATTTTAATAGTGGTTGTAGGTTTCTGTTCATGTAACCGGTTGGTCAGAAAATAAGGGTGCTACTGGGGGCACAGAGCTTGGAGTATTGGTTGTTAATTGGCATCAAAATGAGAAGTATAGCTGCTAGCTGCTTGAAGAAAACAAAACAGAAAAATGGAGCAACTGACTTTGTAATAATCGTTAACTCAGTGAGGATGGGGCAGGAGAGAGATCGGTCCCAGTAGGGTGCACTTCCCAGGTGTGCCTATTAACAACCTGTCTTCTGGTGGTGGGCAGCTTAGTAGAGCCCCAGCTAAAACTTCATCTGAACATTCTTTGTAACAAGATACTAGACAAGGGTGGCAAAATTCCCATAAAGATTATGGAGAAAATGACAAATTCGTGAGCAGATCCAATAGTAAGTAAGTGTTTGCTTTGGAAGAGATGTACTAATGTTCTGTGCTAAACAAAAGCAACTGAAGCTTTTTCCAAAGAGTAGAATGTGAATTTGGGTGGTTGTTGTTGTTTTGAATGGTTATGAATGCTATGTTGAGTGTTTAACCAGTATACGGCTGTGCAAACCAGTAGTTGGTAATATAAGGAAACAACACCACTGTGTCCAAGAGGATGTGAATCTGTAATTGGGTTATGAAAAGCCAAAATATGTGTTATGGAATAACCTGTGTAGTAGTTGTTTATTTCTCCATATTTGGGATTAAGTTTTGCCATTCATCCAGGCACTGATTTGCATCACTGTCTCCTTATCTTGCAAAAGCCACATGGTAGTCAGTTGGTTTAGTAGTAATAAAATAAAAACAAATGTAGAGTTTCAGGTAGTTGCATGGGTGAGTATGAGAACAAACATGGCAGAACACGTTTGTAACACGATCGACTCTAAAGTGCATTCCTGTCCCCCACTAAAGCTCTGGCAAACTTCCAGTTATTTCAGGAGAGAAGTAGAAGAACACAGATATTATTGCAATTTCTTCTGAGATATCTTTGAATTCTGAGAACGTTATACCTGAGACTTTGAAAATCACTTCTGTTTAATTGCTGTATAGAGCTCTTTAGCTCATACTTCTGTAGTGGTCAGGTAGTGAATTCCATATGGGAATAGATTCTATCAAAAAACGATGAGACAGATATTAAGCTGCTGCAAATGAATATAGTTCCATTACCATCAACAGAGTTGTAGCATATAGGTCTCCTGAAACTGTTGCGAAGGCAATTTGGAAAAAAAAAGAAGGGGGCAATGGAGTAGTTCATTTTTTCCACATTTGCAATTTTTCCTTCTATTTTATAAACACTTATTATTATATGACCTACTTTTAGCCAAATAGCATTGCTTCAAAATCAAATACTCCTGTCTGGGATGAATTGTTTCCATTTCAAAGGTGCAGTGTGCCATAATGCTGGCTGATAAAAATTGTCATTGTGAGAAGTCTGATTATGACCTTAGGAGCAAAGATAGTGACAGACATGCAAAGGTAAAATCTCTTTTTCTTCTCTGAACTAGGCTTGTAGCAAGGAGTTTCTCTTGTGGTGGGGGGAGGGAAGAGTAAGCTCTCACTGTAGCACCAGTTGTTGGAGTTTCCCATGATTATACTTCCTCTGCAAGATATTTTTAAGTTTGTACTTTTGCATTCATGGTATAGGGACTTTTTTCTCACAGTGGTGTCTGGGCCATGCACGCTTTGCTAGTGCTCACGGTGTGCCACTGTCACTTCAACCTCAGATCTGTGCCTTGCTTAGTGGTAGCAAGAATGAGCAGAACCAGCTTGTTGGGGCCAGCTGGTTACTGACTTGGATTTTGCATAACCAAGTGTATTTGTGTCAGCTAGATCAGAAGTAGCATCACTAGCACAATGAACTGTTAGAGATCTGTGCGTTCTCCCCACTGGCTGCATGGCTGCAGTTCATTGCTGACGGCACAGTGGAGGTCAAAGCTCCCACCCACTTTTGTGGCACCAGGGTCCTAGCTTAGCAGAAGGAAGGTGCACATATCTCCTCTGCATCTGGTGTGCCCTGAGGCAGTGGGACCTGCATGGCCAAATGTCCTTTGCCACGTAGAAGCTCTTTGACTCAGGGGAGAATTTCTATCAGACTGTTGATAGGCACATCCCAGGGGCACAAATTAGCTTGTTTTGTCAGAGTGTTGCAGATTTGGTCAAATGGCCAAAGGCATGAACAGTGTGGCAGGACACTGTAGCTGAGGCAAATGCCACTGATCTGTGTGCCATTGTCAGCAGTGAGTTGGTACTGTATATTTACAAGACTGGTTTCTCAATGGCACACCTAAATCTTCAGTGGTTAATTTTTCATATTATTGCTTGATTCTGGTGTACAGTCAGGCTGGCAGAACTGCCATTGGTTGAATAGAATGATTTATATCCTGATGCATGGAAGGATGCAGGTTTTGTTGATATACATGTTTAGGTTAAGTGAGAACAAACCATCAAGTGGTGAAAACCTATCTGAATTAACAATTAATACTTGCTCATCTCACCATGCACAGCTGAATTCTATTTCTATTGGTGACCACGTTCCATCATATGCTCTCATCCCTTAACTTCTCAGGATTTAAGCAGAATTTGAATGTGAACATGGATTATGGGGACTGCCCCTGCTGTCCATATGGATTCCTGAGTCCGCTTGTTTGCCTTGCTGCAAAGTTAAACAACTGTTTCAGATTTTAAGAAGCAATATCGTTAGCAGCGGCAGGAGAAATACAAATTGCTGATTTGTCAGTGTTTGTACATTTTTTAAATACGGTTGGTTGTTGGTTTGGGTTTTTTTTTTCCTCTTGCTCTGAATGCTATTGTAGTTGTTACAGCTGAACTACCTGTCCTTTTCCTCATATGGGTTTTAAAACCTTTTCACCTCTGGGAAGATCATCTGGGGAAGGAGTAGTTTTCCTTTGCTCAAACAACTGGTATTTAGCAAGGGCTTCCTGCTGGCATTCATCCCTGACTTAATCTGGTTAGAATTAGAGCTGGTTGAGAGCTTTTGACACTGTTTTTCATGGGAAAATGCTGATTTGTCAAAACTGAAACAATTTGTGGAAACGTACCAGTTTCCACTAAACTTGCATCAGGAAACCTCTTTTCTTTTTTTTCCCCTCCTAGTCCACGGCAGAATTTCTGATATGGGAGAGACAGAAAGAGAAATCATCATTAATCAATAATTAAAACAATTACTGCTCGAGGATGGAATAAAAGTAGCATCAAGTGCCTGCTCTGACTCAAAGCAAACATCTGAATCTGGAGCTCCCCCTACCCTCTGTCTCTAGGACATTGGGTGGCTGTCTCGTATGTCATTTTGCATGCACGAGCAGACCCCCCACACCACTTCAAAACACTTCTGTTTCACTCTGGTCATGAATATGAAAATCCACAAAATACTGTAACATTTCATGGATCGGGATGAGCATTTTTCTGCCAGCATTATTTAGGTTGATCTGTGGCCATGTGTTTGTCTTTGCCTTGTTTGGTAGGAATGGCATTGCACAGAATGAAAGGCATCTTCTAGTCTTTGTTTCATGTCATAATAACAAACATTGTATTCAGAAGTTTGTGTTGGGCAGGGAAACACAGTTTTTATTCCTAGCAATCCTGATAGTCCTATTCCAGTTCCCCACTCATCCAGAGTAGTATTTTAGCAGAAATTCCACTTACATTGATAGATTTCAGTAATGGATAAAAAAAAAAGTCTTCCTCACATCCATCAGCTTAGAGCCAAGCAGATACATCACAACAGTGACACTCTTTAGATTAATGTTTTGCTTTAGAAAAGGTGGTTTAGAACCAGAGGTACCAGAACACCATCTTTTGTGTCCTACAGACGTTCTTTTTGTACCCAAGCACTTTAGCCCAAATCTGCAAATGGCTGCAAAAGTTGCTTTGCTCCTTCAGGAGATCTTTGAGTTTTTAAAGGAAACAAAAGAAAGACTTCTGAAGCAGCTTTAGCTTGAAGCTCAGCCAGTGATTTGGAAGTCATACCACATTCTTTCTGTCTTTTCCTAGTCACCAGTAATACAACTTTTGAAAGATAGCTTCTGCCCCCTGTGCGTTTGATCAGTTCTTTCAAAATATTGCATTGGTGTGCCTGTGGGCTTAATTGAATTCAGCATTTAAACTTGGTTATGAACCTGGGCTATGCCAAGACATTATAAAATCCATCTTGTGTTCCCAAGGTTGTAGTGGCTCTGTCAGGGCGTAGAGACTTCCTCCTGTTAGGAAAGCAAGTGAATTTGAACAGTGCATACTCAGTGAGCTGTGGGAAGGCTTCACACTGTTACTCCTCAGAGCAGTGTTTTCCAAGTAAAGACCTAAGTGTGGTTCTTACGTGCCTAGGGCACTTTAATGGCCCTCTTTTAAAAACTAGCATTGTGCAAGTGGAGCACATGCAGGACCAGGCTGTCAGCTGGCATAAATCAGCTTTACCCTGTTGAAGGCAAGGAACCTGCCCTGATTTATACCAGCTGAGAATCTGGCCATGGAATAAATAATAGGCAACTGTATGTTATGAGGCTGTAATTCCCTTGAGGGGGCTTTTGTGATATCAATCTTATTGGAGCCAGGGTGATCTGGTTCTTTTTCTTGGAGCAAAAGAGTAATTTGAGTGCGGCATTGTGACATCCTCAGAACTTTAGGAAGGAGAGATTGCAGGCAGTCAAGGGAAAGGAAGTGTTTCCAGTCTTCTTACAATTAATCATTAAGGATTTTTGTCCAGGAATAATGGTGGGAGGAGAGTTTGGGAGGATGAAGATTAATTGATTGGGGATAGGTGGTCCTACAGAAGAGAAATGTTCAAGGGGGGTGATTTTTCATCAAGACCAGGCCTTTAATTTGAAAGCAGTCATGTACGTCTGAAGCTTCATTTTATCACTGATCAGTTCTAATTAGTAAGGAAGCAAAGTGGGAATAAGAATTAAGGGGCAAACTCCTCAGGATGTAGGTGTGTGTTTCAATTTTAGGGCCTCATCCCAAAGAACCATGAATAAGCTGGTACTCATTTTATTGGCAGAAGGAAAAAGGGGTTCAATCAGTTTTTCCAGGAGCTAACCTGAAGTTCTCCCAAGTCGAGGTATTTCAGCTACGAGACGTAGGTGAATTGCCTCCCTCTGGTTTTAATGCTGCTCTAGATTCTGCAGCGCAGAATGGGAGTAAGCACATCATATACATCACCTGTTGGCACGGATAGGTTGTGCCTGGGGCTTTTGAATACTAATGCGGTAATTTTGTAGATTTCATCTCACTAACTAATATCAGAACATTTTTAATGTTGCTGTACAAGAGAATGAACTTTGAAACAGACCACAGGTGATTACTAATGGGTTATGACTTCTGGTTATTTTCTGGGAAGGAAGCAGAAAGCCATCCAGAATTCTTGTGTGTTTTGAGATGCTGATCTGTTCTGATCCTCGAGGTCCAACTAGCAGCTCAGACACTAAACTCACTATATAAGGCTGCAGAATAGTAATGGGCTATAGTACTTGGATGCTTGAAGAAAACTGTTAGTGGTCAAATGGAGCCAAACTTTAACTTCTTTCTTTCTTTCTTTTTTAACTGCTGCCCTGCTTTTAGTGTTGCCTGGCTGTCCTAACTAACTTTGATCTGCTTTTCTGGAGCTTGTGGCTGAAGTCATAGTTACATCAGGACTTAACGTATCTTGTGCATTTCCAGAGTGCTCCAGGAGAGCAGTGTCTGTGGATAACTTCTGTTTGCTAAAGTGCGTGTTTTGGGGAAATATGATAGATGTAATTACATTTTTCCCTTTTAGCAGTCCTTTTTTTCTCCTGCTCTGCTGTCTCTTTAAAAAATTCTATCAGTAGACATTCAGTATCCACGAAGCAATTTTCAGGCTGCTGCTAAAGGGAGGACTGTAGCTATACGTCTGTTTATTTCATTTCAAGTCAGCATAAAGCTACTAATTAATCTAGAGTAGCATTTCTGTTATTCTGAGCACAAGGTTGCATAGTCTGCATTTTACTCGCATTTTATCCTAAAATAGGCTGCACTGTTAAAATACACATGATTAAGGATGATCTTTTTCACTGCATAAGCGATGAGATGGAACAATCATAAAATCATATAAGAGAGTTCAGCATCTGACCGGCACTGAGCTGCTCCCAGAGTCCATGTGGTAGTTGGTCTTCTGCTCTCAGAATGTTCCTCTTGCTCTGCATCTGACTCTAACAGGACCAGGTAGTGACTCCATTCTCCAGGTAGTGTGTACCATTCTCCCTGACAATTTCATAGAAGGAGTACAGGAATAAAGAAATAAATCTACATGTACTTCACTAATGAGAAGAAATTAATGAGGTTTTGAACAGGATGAATCTGTCCATCTATGATCAGGAGCCCACAGAGATCTAAAGAGAAGAGCTGTCATGTGCAGGTGGTTGTTGGTCCTTCATTTCCGTTAGCTGGTTCTGCCTGCAGGCATGCAACAATTACCCTTCTCGTTTGTCTCCGGCATACTATGATGCTGCAGTGACTGTGCTGTGGAAGCTGGCCAGCTGCCCTGCTGTGTACCTTCCACCTCTCCACCATTCCCATTACTGATTTTTTTCACTGTTGCATTGCTTCCTTTTCCTATGGCGGTTAGAGCTATTGCCTGAAGAGTGGGAGGCCCATAGTCCTGCCACTCATCCTGGTAGTTCCATCGGTGAGTTCTCTGGTGAGGAAGGATCCTTGCTGGCTGAGGCTGGGCAGTGCTGTAGGGGCAGCACTATGCAGGGATAGGGCTGATGTGTGTGCGGGTGGTCTTCCGTAACATGTCAGAGGAGAAGAAAGCTTGTTCCCTGATGGATTCATTCACTATTCCAGCCCCTGCAGGGTAACTGAGATTCTCTACAGGGAGTTCACAGCACAACAAAGAGAGACTTTACATACAGAATCTCTTTTCTTTCTTTTTTTTTTTTTTTTTTTTAGATTGGAAACAACCATTTCTCTTCCTCATGAAAAGATCACAGAGGACCATGTAATAGTCATGACTTTGTAAGCCTCTTTATTGCAGCTTTCAAAAAGTAACTAGGTCCCCAAATACATACTTCTGGGCTATTGAATATCCCCTTTCTCTCAGTCTGTTCTTCCATTTTCTCACCCAACTTTACCACAAAGGAATGCCTTAGGTCAAAAATCTAGGAAGCTGATCCTTTTATTGCATTTATAGTATTCTCATCTGTTATGTACAGTGCTGGGCCATCAGGCTTGCAAAGCTGGTGTAGCCCAAGTTTGCATGTAAGCAGCAATACCACGTGGTCTGGTTGTAACTAAAGCTGTTTCTGTTCTCTGCTTGCTTGTGGACAATGTGGAAAAGATGGGTGACAATTCTGGAAATGAGAACACAACCAAAAAGTGTTTTTTCATCGTTGTTTTTCTTTTATGTTCAATACCTTTTTGCATATTCCTTACATCTCACATTTTACAGTTTTGTCTTGAAGTTTCTGCCTGGCTGAGGGCTTTGCTTTTCCCACTTTTCCCTGAGGCCATTGTAGTGCTATGAATATTAGTGCAACATGAAGAGCTTTCTATATGTACGTCTTCTTCTCTTAATGTATATAAGAGAAGATACCAATATGATTCAAATTAAATCAATGAGATCCAGAGGCATGAGATTTAGAATGAGTAGCCAGGCATAGGAATATTTTGCATTGTTTAAAAGGTAAGTACTTGAACCTAGAACAGGATTTCAAATTATATGAGTTAGGTATGAAAGCTGTTTCTTGTGTGTGTTAGGAGAATTTATAGGCTCCTTGTTTTATGTGGGAGGTGGAGACAAGACTTGATGGTGACTTGGAACTGAACGCAGTTTTTGCATCTTGACCCTTGGTCAAAGCAGCGAGCTGAGAAGTAAGAAAGCAGGGCTCAGTCTCATTAATTCGGGAGATCCAAACCCAGACCTCCAGTGTCTCAGAATTTCACTCACTGTGATTGTTAGGCTACTGTTAAACTTCAGAACAGTCATTTGTACTAGAATCTCCACAATTTGGATTAGTTCTGCTTAACATCTGAAAAAAAAATACATTGCATTGATTATGGTTTCTATAGACAATTATAGAACTTGTGGGAAATGAAAAGAGGTAGTTTCAACAATTGTCTGTTGTGAATGGGAAATTTAAGGTCAAAGAGGGTCATAACTGCTGTTATTTCTCAATGGAAATTTTGGATGATAACCCTCAGAGCACCCAGGAACCCTTGTCAGCCCCAGATCTGCTAAGATCAACAAGATACCATTCACTGTTCCCCCAGTCCATTTCTTCATGATTAAGAGGCTGTGTGCTTGGAGATGCCAGGGAACAGTGAGGGCACAAAGTTGCATTTGTCTGTTTAAGGCTCAACTCTTCCCCTGATTGCCCACATATATATTATTTGTCATTCACCCGATTCACACTTTCCCTGACTGCGAATCTGTACTTAGAATCAAAGAATGGTCTGCGTTGATAAGGACCATAATGATCATTGAGTTTCAACCCCCCTGCTATGTGCAGGGTCGCCAACCACTACACCAGGCTGCCCAGAGCCACATCCAGCCTGGACCTGTTGACTTTTGTTCTCGTGCCATGTAGTGTGATTATCAAACACGTTCCTGCCAGTGGTTTGAAGTCAGAAACATATTGGCCTTCTCATAGTTGATGGTGTGTAGCAAATGTTAGAAACAAACCACTAATTATTTCAAATGTCTTGCCCTTGAATGTCAGTGACAAGATGAACTTACCACTATCATAACCACACATCTAGAAATAGAAAACACTGACACCTGTCTTTTGAAGCTGCTACTTAGTGTAAGTAGTTTTGCTGCCAATGCAGTCATCACTCTTCCTTTTAAAAGTTGGAGTTTGTTTTAAATTTCAATTTTGTGCTTTTCAGTCTGTTGTGTAGATAGCTCTGCCTAGAGCAGTAGTTTCCACTCTATTGTCTTTAGGCCTGCAGTGGATTAGGAAGGAGGTATTACTGTTTGATTAGGGAACCATATTGCTTTGTTAGCATTTTCAAGCGCAAGTCTAATGTTATGCTTGCCTAGCTTTTGAAAATAACAGACTTGTGTTTTTGTACATAAGAAAAATGAAAGAATTAGGAACAGTATGTAGAACTGCTGTTCTGTGGTTGGGTACAGATTTGGTCAGACATGCAGGCAGTTTGCCATGCCTTAATAAAACACTGCATAAACAGCAGGAACTGGGAGCGTTTGCCTTTAGGCAAATGTAAGATGGTGTAACCTATCTAAATTTGCTCTGCCAGAATGGTAAGCTGTGGGTAGGAGAGCAGTGAGCAGCACTAAGTTAATTTTTCCTCACTCTGCAGGGAGGGAGAAGTGGTGTAAGTTTATGAAAGGTGAACATGCCCATTCCAACAAATGGAAGTTGTGAATGAACTAAATCACTTCAGAAACAGGCTGCACGTTTTTTAACAAAGAGGATAATCTCATGATCGGAGCCCCATCAAGGGTTGTGATGAACTTCCCAATGTGAATCTCTGAATCAAGGCAGGATTTTGCTTTTTGTGCACATACAGGGAAGTTAGAGCTTGATGCAAAAATAGCTGGGTGGAATGATTTTACCTGTAGAAGGTCAGACTGGGAAAATCATTCCAGCACTTCCTGATGTAGAGGTCCTGTAGCCTAGGAATCTGTGATACAGCCAGTAACTACCACTAGGCTGGCTTCACTCATATCTTTCAGAACTCGTACTAGCATCTCCAGAAGTAACAAGCAGTTAAGGGACATGGTTAACTAACCCACTGGAAGGATATTTCAAATATGCATGAGTTCTAAAATTTTGCATCCAAGGAATTTAAAAAATGTCTCTGTTCCTACGGAGTACTTTCCTCTGGTATAAATTAAGGTATTATTGCGTTTTGAAAGCTTGGAATTGTCCTGTTTTGTGAGAGCACTTTTGAAAACGTGTTTTGTTCTACACGAGTGTAGTATTTGTGGAAGAAAAAAACCGACATGCTAGAATGACAGCTTTAGAGAATGAGCTGACCGTATCACTGAATGGTTACACCAGAAACCATAACAAAGCCTGCAACTGGCTCATGATGTTTGAACGGATGCTGAGTAGTTCAGCTACTATGGCCATGTTACGCACAGCTTCCTGAATGGCAATTGTTGAAATAGTATTTTCATGACAAAATTATTAATCCTTTTGGCATTTGATGAAAATGATCAAGGCATTTCATAAAAGCCCTTAGACATCCTGCAGACTGTTACTGATTTCTGCAGTTGAATAAGTGGTTATTAGACAAAAGATGATTATGTGCTATCACCATTATCTAGGAACACTCAGTGACTCTAAGCCATTAAACATTAGCTAGTATAATTTGACATAGCAGCACCCAAAAGTTACAGATTAACATCTGCTGCAGATCTTATCTTATTAAATTTAACTCAGACGTGTGGCAGTAGACATTTTCTGTCCTGTGGTTGCAGAAGAAGGAATGTTTGCTTCTGTTCCCAAAAGTGAACTGCACTATTTAAAAGTTTAAGAAGTGTCATCCCGTGCTTTCTGTAGTTCTTAGTTATTAGAAGAAATTTTTGAAGTAACTGGATGAAAGTTAAAAGTCAACAGGAGGTTTGCTTCTGAGCTGCTGCTTGATGCGTTTGATCTTGTGTTTGTCTTATCTCTTCCTAGCTTTCTCCCTGAAACTATTCCTTCACTAGAAGGAGTTGTTTTATGGACATTTGTAGACATTTAGATTTCTTTCTTCCCTGCAGTGTTCTTCTAAGTAAGGCAACTTGCAAGCGTGTATGCTATTTTGGAGTGGTGAATGGTTATGATCTCAAGAATTACTTAGGCTATAGATTGCAAACAGTGGCCCTATCAATGGCAAGTGGGAGAGGAAAACCCTAGAAATCCAACTCTGTGTGTATATTTCACATTCTGAGTTTATTTACAATTTTATTCTGCGTCATCATAAACAAAGTGGAAGAGTCTGCAGTCCCTCACACGTCTTTGGGCAGGTAGACTAAACATTTTAGACTGGCAAGTTCCTTCCCACTGAGCTGTGTCTAATGGAGAAGCATCCTTGACTTATGCTGCAATGTCAACCTTTCTGGGCCTGGCTGCTGCAAGTAGTGGGTAGTCACAGAATCATAGGGGTTGGAAGGGACCTCTGGGGATCATCAAGTCCAACCTTCCCCTTGCCAAAGCAGGTTTCCTACAGTAGGTTGCACAGAATGTAATGTGTTGTATATAGTGAGAATTGTTGTGTTCCTACATGTGGATTTTTGAGAGCCCAGTGCTAACTTCTTAAATGTGAGAACTTACCTGCAGGAATGTGCACACACACACAGAAGATACTGTTGTAGCAGAAATTTATGGTAAACTGAATGATTTACTTACACTTCTGATTTAGAGATATTGAATTTTCTAGGGACATGTTTATGGGTGAAACACATTTCACAATGGACAGGCTTCACCCATGATTTTTGTTTTTCATCAAGCCCAGTGAAATGTCAGCCTCAAATAGAAATGAACGAGCTGACTTAGTCTTTCTCTTATTTCAGCAGAGTGGTATTACCAGTTGCTGATTCCCTGTCCCAGAGGTAGCTGGAGGGAGTCATTTGCAAATGCATTAAAAAGAAACAGCTAATACCTAGGGATATGCTTACATGTTTACCCTTGGCAGATAAAGGAAATGCTGCTTTGCTGATAGAGAAGCTTCTTTACCAAGAAATCTGATAACCCTGTAACAGCATGCCACAGCAGTAGGATTTCTACAAAAGAAGTCAACAAAAGGAAGTTTTCCTAAGGTTGGATATCATTAAAAGTGTGTATTCTTATGTGTGTGCTCTTTTCTCAATGCTCAGTATGTAATTCCCGTTACATGTTCTGGAAGTTAGATACATCTATCAAGAGAACATATCCCTAGGGTATTAAATTGTGTTATTCTGCTTCTTCGCATGTGACTTGACAGAGACAAATATAATCATCCAAGCTACTGAATTTGAGAATGATCTGTGTTTTTCCCCAAATCCATTCAAAGTGATTCTACTCCCAAAGGATTACATTTGAGTCTAACTTTCCTCTGATTTACTATTTTAGCTGAGCTGATGGATTATGAGAGAGAGTAATTTTTTTTCATACTATTTTCCTGAATCTGTCATTCAAATCTTACTGTGAGAGGACAAAATGATTCATAAACATTATTTTCTTGGAGGAAAATGCCTCCTAACAGCAAAAAGGAGCTCTGAATAGAGCCTCTTCATAAATACTTTTGCATAAACACTGGCAGAGATGTCTCTGTGTGTGCAAAGGATGTGGATTTGTTAAATGAGACTTTTTACTTGTAAAGTGTACTTCAAATAGACTAGGAAGGATGGGTTATGCTCAGATCTAGAGAAGGAAATAGCACGGGATTCATTTTTGTCAGAATGCATGGATGCTGTTCTACTCTGGGACCATAGCAGGAGTATCCTTTTGTTGGAGGATATACCTTAACTTAAATTCCAGATCTCCCAAGTATTCCTGAAGTTTAGAGGTCTTCAAAAAGCTAAGCAAAATGAGGCTTCTTTGTGTTCTCTACATTAGTAGATTTTTATATTAATCTTAAACCAAAATCCCCAAGTCTTGTCATGACGAGACTGTTACGACAAATTTTGCACGCTAAACACATTTTTGCTTTGTTTCCTTATTTGTTTGTGGCTGGGAAGGAGGAATAGTGGCAGTAAAAGCTCTTTCAAAACAATCCTGCTAATGCCCTTCTTCTATCTGGAAAAACAAATATTTATAAATCCCTCTGAATCATGTAACTGTGTAAAGGTTGCCGATTTAAAAGCACAGTTGTCTGGTTAATCAATTTAAATACTTATTTTGAATGAGCAGCTGTGACACAGCTGTACACAGTTTATCCCCACACATATTACAGAAATTGTGGTCTGATTGAGTGGCAGTAGGTGTACACGCATACTGTTTTCTGTAGTATGAGATAGCAGCTGTCTCTATGCAGAGCACATCCTTGCTTAAGTTGGACCTGCAGTGCTGTGGCTGAAGACAGTTTGCTTGGCCATTTCCAATCCTGGCTGTGTAGACTGTTCAGATCATGCTTTAAGAATGCCTGGGACCTGCACATAGCAGTCCCTAACCCATGAATTGAATGTGCTCCAGCATTTGACACAGAAGATGCACTTGTGATGGCCAGTTACATGGGCTTAATATGGAGCCATTTGTGGGAATATATTAGGAAATCAAGTTTGAATTTCTCTACCACAGTGAAAAGACAGCAGGACTGCAATTTATGTACTCTAAACCATTCAGTTATACGTCAAGTATTCTAATGACTTATGTCACTTGAGCCCCACGTATTTTTGAGTGTGACCCTTTAACTGATGCTTGAACAGATGTACCCCAATGTGATGTAGTTCCAATCACAGTATTATATTTTGAGACTGCCTTTGATTTCTTTTTGTTAAAGAACCAAATCTATTACAAGTAATATTATAAAGAAATGTTGTCAGAATCAGGCTCTTTGAAGGTGAGAGTTAAAGTTCAGCAAGAGTTTCGGAGCAAAATCTCATACTCAGATAAAACCTCTGTCTGGGTTGACTGAGAGTTTTCCCAGAGTAGTAATAGTTTCAGCCAAATATTCATCAGATTTTCCCCCTGAAACAAAACAGAATTGGGGTGATTTGGCTGAATCTTTTTCTTGTTTTTTGTATTCGGGTTACAGATCTGCAGCGAGATCAGGTATTTCACTTCAAATTGAGGATCTGTGCTTTGTCTGTTCCATTTGCATATCCCTTTCTCTTGAAAACAGTGTATTCTTGAACAACATTACTCTGACTCCTTCAGCACCCTGTGAGGATGACCTCTGATGGGACTGTGTGCTGCTGCTGATAAAGTTGCAGAGTGATAGCTGTCCTTTCAAATGTCTCCCATAAGTCTTGGTAGCTGACTTGAGATGCCAAAAGTACTTTTCCTACACAGTCCCCTGCAGAGTCAAAATAAACGCCTGCCTACTTTTGTAGTGGATTTGAGCAGCTATCGGGCCTGTTCTAAGGTGTCTCTGCAAATACTTCTGAGGAAAAGCATCAAGCCCTTGCTTCCCTGCTCAGAAGGACCACAGCATCTCCTGTCTCAGAGCAGGTGGCATTTAAAAGCAGCCCACTCTCAGGCCAGAGCTAGCCTAATATCCCTCATGGCTGTGGTGCAGCGAGCAGCCTGACAGTGGGCACGCAGGCCTTGAGTGCAGCGCAGCCCACAGGGCCGTGTGCTCTGGACTGACCAGCCTGGGTGCTGCTGTTGAAATATACGATTTTCCATTGCCCTAGCCATGGGTTCCCTCTCCTCACACCACATTCTTTGTTGCGTTTGCGTGGTCAGGTAGCTGTCTAGACTGGAGAATGGTTCTGGGTTCAGACTGTCCTTTTGGAGGTGGAGGGAGGCTCAGTGAGGTGAATATTAATGCAAATCAAACCCCCAGTCTGATTTCTCTGTGAGAAAAGAGAATGTGCAGTGTGGGATGGGAGCCAATAACCAAAGGAGGTGAGCAGTTCTTGTGTGGTTTTTTTTTGTTTTTTTTTTTTTTTTTTTCAAACTGTGACCATTTGTGCAGATATTTTCAGTGTGGGCTCACTGCAGAGGAGAGGAAAAGGGAAGATCTGTTGTGTTCATAAAGAAAGAAATCAGTCATTTTTCTTAAAACAGTCTGAGGGCCTCTCCAAAAGGCAGACAATTGTTGTTCTCAAAATATGTGTTTCCTTGAATAGAAAAAGAATGGTACTAATAATAGGATGTCAGTAATGGTGTGCAAATGGGAGGCTGTGCAGTGGGATCCCAAAGGAGCCGTCTGCTGAGGGCTGTGGAAAGCTGCCCGTGACAGAAGCCCTCTGGGCCCTCAGAAACTGCCATGGAGCGTGTGGTTCACACTGCAGTGACCGTGCTTCCTATCCTTAAGGCACATCATATGGAGGGAAGATAGGTATGGCCTTATATGCCTTCCAAAAACTGCTCAGAAAGTGTACCAGTAGTTTCAAGGGGATATTGCCAAAAACAAATAAAATGAAAATATGAAAATATGAAATGGCAAATATGACAGCGATAGTTTTTTATGATTCACAAAGCAACCTAGCTGTACGAAAGGGAGCCTGAGGGAGTGAGAAGTAACTTTGAATTTCCTTTCTGTGTGGTTTGTCAGTCTTAAATGTTTGTGCTTCATTTTCTCAACTTTAAAAAGCAAATAAAACTCTTTCTCCGAAGTAACGTATTTCGTGACCTTCTGTAAAGGCTTTTGTCTCAAACCAGTGAGGGTTTGCACATGCCTGTCAGTCTCCTGAGTGAATGAGCAGTGTTAATAAACATATGCTGGTCTGTTTTAGTCCTTTGTAACCTATAGCAGTTGATACAAAAATATTTCTTACCATTTCCTGTGCATTTTAAGTATCTTAGTGTTCTTTTGAGTACACTATGGGCACATATTTAGCAAGAGTGTAGCTTCAGCAAGAGTGAACTGCAGTTCTAGGATGTTCTTTGGGAATGATTTGGCTTTTTTTTGCAATCAGAGTCACTGTGTGCTGTCAGCATAGGGGTCAGTCTTACTTTTGGAAGAGGTAGTTTTCTGCCAACTACTTAAAGCTTCCATATTCGTGTTAAAAATGGTGCAGGTGTTCAGATATGTTAGGAAAGCTTTTCTATGTATGAAATTCACATGTCTTGAGTTTCCAGTTGATTTAAAAGTAACTGAGTAAACCGCAGCAACTTCACGAGTGATAATTCTCAATTCTGACACTGGCTAAACTGAGGTTAATCAATCACACTTTAAAAGGACTTGGAGATTGGCACACAGAACTGTACAGTCTCAACCCCTTTGATTTGATCGGTTAATCTGATGTGGTGTTGTGAGGATGCCAGGCCAGCACTTAGTTGTTTGAAGCCATTTGTAAAGTTAAACATGACAAGGCCAGATACTAACTATGACTAAAGCCCTGTAGGAGTGTCAGTTCTGAGTGTTTGGCTGAACAAATATGTTACTATTTTTGATTTCTGTGCGGCTTTGGCTCCACGTTGTTCTGTGGGAGCTGAGGACTGCCTGCTTTAGTGCTACAGCAAGGAGCAGGCATGGAAGTTGTCTACAAGGGAGAGAAAGGACTGTGCCCATGTGTCCACCTGCTGTGGCAGTCACAGGTACAGCAACAGCAATTCCCCATGGGAATGAAGGCAGAATTTGGTAATACGACGTAGAAGGAAGTTTGTAACTTTGCACTAAGCAGCTATCACAGGACAGACATTCATTACTGCTAGTAATTAAGTAATTTCTTTAGATAAGCAGTGTTGATACCTTAAGAATGCAATTCTTTTCTTCTTTTTTTCTTTTTAATAATCTCATGGATTTTTTAGTTTGCATGGGGCACTGAGCCCATTCAGTAGGTTTGCAAATAAACTTAGAAGCCAAGACCTGTTTCTGCAGAATACTTCGATTAGTTGTGGTTGCTTGGTGATAATATTATTAGAAAATGTTCTGAAATGCTGTTCCACCTGTACTAGGTGAACCCTCGAATTTCCCTGTTGGAAACTGGAAGCTTAATAAATAGATGCTTGAAAATAGAGTTGAATGGCTTCCAAGTGGATATTCCTCATGTCTCTTGTAGTAAAAGAAAGAAGGGCAAAAAGCAATAGAAACTACGCTTTTGGAAGGAACATGTACTTTTTCAAGACAAATGATTTACCTTCCCCAAAGCCGTTATGAAGAATGAAAATCTCTGTCATATTTTCAAGTAGCTTATTTGGTGGCAGTGTGAATGTTGAGGGGACAGGAGTGCAGAGAAGCATGTTTCTATAAACAGACTAATTAACTAGTTGGAGACAGAGGTAGGGTAGGTTCAGAAGCTCCATTCAAGCTAGTAGAAGGTTCTTTAGCATATTTTTGTTGTGGTGAGGATCTGTAGTTGGCCGTGGAGGCATATTTGTGTTTCTCTGAGCCAGAAGTATTCTTAATTGTGTATGTGTAAATATTGTGGGATTTGCCCCACAAGCTCCTCTGTCATAAAAAATATTTTCTTTTTTTCTGCATTACAGAAAGAACTATTTAATACTTGAATGCCTACTGTCTGTTTTCAGAGCATCTAAGTTGGAAAAATATTTGTATGCATCCAAAGTGTTTATACTTTTTCAGCTCTGTTTCAAATGAAGTAATGGCAGTTTTTACTTTGCAAACAGAGTTTCAAAGGAGGTGAAGTTGCAGGATATGCAGAATTAGCATTAGGTCAGAATTAGCTATGCAAAAGTCAGTCCTGAACCATGGATCATTCTTGTTTTAACAAAGCAGGGAAGCTGTTTTTCCCAGTCTTCTGAACCAGATGAGCATTGCTTTCCTTGATACCTGCTATATATCCAAAGTCACAGAAGGAGTTAACCACCAAAGACAGCTTTCAGTAAATTCCGAACTTAATGCATTATGCAGGAAAACTAGACCCTGTAGTCATAGCTGAATAAATTGATCTTCGTGTTATATCACATATCGTTTTCCAGTGCTTCGTGCTGCTTGCTGGCTGTGTTAGGGAGGCTGCAGGTTAAAGTCAGAAGAAGATGAAACATCCTTTTGAGTGCCCTATGGGAAGTCATCATTTAGATCATTTTTTCAACCTTTCTGCCTGAAGACAGTATTCATTTGTTCTGCCTATTGTAGGCTACCGTGGAGTGCTAGACAGCGGCCAGAAAATGTGGAAGAGAACAGCGAGTTAAAATCTGCAGGTAAAAAAAAGTTAAAATCTGCAGGTCGTTAGTCAAAGCATCACAGCAGTGTTATTCTTGCTGCCTGTTTTCAGAGTATGATCACATTTCATTGCAAGTGCAGAGCTGGAATCTCTTCACCTGAACTAATGCGAGTCAGGAGTAATTTCAGTGAAGGCAGCTAGCTCAGTTCTGAGATGTGTTTCAGACAGGCAGCTCACTACCATTCCTTATATGAGTGGGAGTCCAGCCCATGATTAAAACTGCCAGTGTTAGCTCATTTTGGAAGTAGTAGCTAAAAATAGTATTATTTTAATGCTTTAAATACAAGAATGATTTTTATCCTCGAGATCTCTAGCTTAATGTTCTGCTTCCTGCCTTATTTTCTCCATCTGTGTCCCACCCCCTCACTCCTGCCAGATATGATTCTGTTTCCGTGTCAGTGCCTGCAGCATTCCCTAAGGCAAGGTTTTGCCAGTTCCACATATTGCTAAAAGCCAGGCACTTCCACTGCAGAGATGAGTTAAATGAAGTTTTCTAACTCCTGTTCCTTTTCCTTTTGCCTTCTCCCTCTGTGCATGCCCTTCTGCTCCTTACCAATCTGTGGGTTGGAAATAGTCGTTTCCATATTTAAGTGCAGCCCACCCAATGGCCTACCTGTAGTGAACCAGTTCTACTTTGGCCTTTCTGTGTTGTGAACTGGGGGTTCAACACTATTCTGGCTAGATTTAACTCATCAGAATCTAGCAGACTTCTCAGGTATGACTGAAGAGCAGAGACTGCAGTCCACGTGCACCATTGGGTGCATACTTTTGGGCCCTGCCTGGATGGTCTCCCTCATCACATAGTGTCTGCTTTGTAATAGAATGGGTCAGGAGACTGTGGAATGAACATGTGTCTCCTTGTATTAACTATCTTGTCGTACCAATCAGATGGTAACAATACGTACTTTTTTTTTTTTTTTTCATGTGGCAGGCAAGACCCCTTTACCTGATAGGGAAAAGCAATGATGGGCATCTCCTCCAATTAATTCATGAAGTGATATTCACAAAAAGGACATTATTTTGGTGTTTGTTCTTTGCAGAACCTCAATTGGGCGTGATCCGACAGGAAAGGAGCACAATAGTCCCAACCATTTTGCAAATAGAAGTGCATTTATCACACAAAGGCATATCTTTTAGTCTAAACTAAGAGAGCTGCTGTGCTAGGCTGGAAGACTGAGGACAAATGGGAAACCTAAAAGTTGAAGAACCTGAAGGAAGAAAAGGAATTGACTTGCTAGGGGCAGACCAAGCTGGATTTGTGACTGTCTGTGATATAGGATGGTGTAGAGAGGAACACGGTTTTCTGGAGTCCTATCGCAGGGACAGTTAAATATGGTGAACTTAACATTTCTGGAGCCAGTTTTGCTCTGATATATTTTAGTTGCATGTGAAAGATAGTTCATATTTGGCTTTAAGGAAGCTGTCTTAGCATGTTGATCGTCATTGCTGTTATTAGAAACAGTCACAAAAGTCCTGTTCCTATAGCAGTCCCACTGGCCTAAATTATAGTTGAGATTAAGGATCGTAGCCCAAAGGGTGATCCAAGACTATGAACTGTATGAGTTCATACTCATTTCAGCTAATGTTGGCATTAAACTCAAAAGTGTCAGCTGTAGCTGAAAACCTGAAAATACTTGCTTCATGGGTTACCCCTGTGTGTTGCAATGGGAGTTACCTGATGATCTGCAGCGTTGCCAAATCCTGTGATTTTATCATGAGTCACACAATAGCTGGTATTTTTCTTGAAGATCAGGCTCCTGGAATGTACTATTTTTTTATTTTTTTAACTTTTCATTTTGTATGTTAGTAAGTTTCCAACCCTTTGTGGCCGAAGTTTCCAAACATTACTCAAATGCCCTCTAAGAGTGAAGCAGTGGTAAATAAAGTAGAACCCAGAAGGTTTTGGTTTTTTGTTTGTTTGCTTTTGGGTGTGTTTTTTTTTTTTTCTTCCTAACTTATTTTATTTCTGTAATTTCTCTGTCTTGTCCTGTGATTTTGTGACTCATGATTTTTGAATCTTCAGAGTTGATTATGATACTCTCTGTTCCTCCTCATGCTACTGCACTGAACATAACCAGTATAATTAAGAATAGTCATCAGGATGTTTCCAAGCATGAGGAACAAAGCTCAGATCACTCTTTTTCCTTGACACCTTCTCCCTTCTACACTTGAATCATCAATACTTAGAAGGCTTTTTTGGAATATAAAGAGTGGTTGTGTAACAGCACTTCATTTTTGTGATTCTGGTGGTGTTCCCATTTGTTTTGAAGTTCTGCTGAGGTTATAGGTTGTGTACTGGAAGTGGTAGGCAAAACAGAAAAAATGTTGTGTATAGTATTGTTCCTAGAAAAACTTAGTCTCTATGTGTTGGATGAGGAGGTTAATATATTTTGGATTTTTTTGGAGCTATTACTTTGCTATTCAGCTATTGAGACACAAGGCCGTGGAGTTGCCAGCAGGTCTAGGGAGGTGATCCTCCCCCTCTACTCTGCCCTGGTAAGGCCTCATCTGGAGTACTGTGTCCAGTTCTGGGCTCCCCAGTACAAAAAAAGATAGGGATCTCTTAGAAGTCCAGCGGAGGGCCACAAAGATGGTGAAGGACCTAGAGCATCTCCCCTGTGAGGAAAGACTAAGTGAACTGGGTCTATTTAGCCTTGAGAAAAGAAGGCTGAGAGGGGATTTGATCCAGGTTTATAAATACCTGAGGTGTGGGGGCCACAGTGGCGAGGCCGGACTCTTTTCAGTAGTGTTCGGGGACAGGACAAGGGGAAATGGCCAGAAACTAGAGCATAGGAAGTTCCGTACAGATGTGTGCAAGAACTTCTTTACGGTGAGGGTGACGGAGCACTGGAACAGGCTGCCCAGGAGGTTGTGGAGTCTCCTTCTCTGGAGATATTTAAGACCCGCCTGGACGCCTACCTGTGCGACCTGGTATAGGGAACCTGCTTTGGCAGGGGGATTGGACTCAATGATCTCTAGAGGTCCATTCCAACTCGTACGATTGTGTGATTCTGTGATTCTGTTCTCTGGTGGAATAAGGACAACTACCTTCTGTTCTTTCTGATAAAGGCATCCTTCTCCATGCAGATTTCCATGATGTAGTGTAGTGAAATCTTAAATGAAACCTCTGCTGTTGTCTGGAATTACTTCATAGCAATGTTTTTTAAAAGAGATGATATCTGTCTGCTCAGAAATGCTGTTTAATATGTATACTTGTATGAAAGGCACTGGGTAGGATTAATTGTGTCTTACAAGATAGAAGTGAGAGAAATTGGCAGATATTTCTGAAATGTGTCGTGATACGTAAACAAAAATTTCCAATGTAGATATTCCCAAAAAGACAACATGGTGGTTTGGGTTTTATTTAAATTAGCTGACTTTTGAGAGGCCTGTAAGGATATTAAGAAATAAATCAATAAAAATAGGAGGAATGTAAACTGCAGACTGAGTTCTCAATGAAAATTTCAGGTCTGTGAACAACAGATGCAAAGCGAACAACTTCAAGACAGTCAGTAGGCTTGAGGTGAGGCATGCTGTTTGTAAGAGCCCAAGAAGTCAAAAGGAAGAAGTGAACCACGGAGTAAAAGTACTGTCCCACAAGTCTGGCTCCATCAGAAGCCATGGTGTTGATATTTCCTCTGTGGCTGCTCTGGTGTCTCTTCCGTAATGTCCAGCCCAGGTGTTGGCTTGCATGTTCCATGTGTTTTAACCATGATGACTGATAGGTGGTGGTCAGCTGAAATCTTCATAGCCAAGAAACTGCTGTCTTTTTTGAGCAGTCTTCATGGACAAAGAAGCAAGGAAAGCTAGAATTAGACTTCCTGCAGAAGTCAAAATAAGAAGTAAAAACAAGGAAACTAACATTAGAGAGTAGATGAAAAAAGCTCACATAAGAGGCAAGTACACATTTTAGAATGTTGTCTTTCAGACGTTCAAATCTGTGTTTTTTTTCTGTTGACTTTCCCATTATATCCACATGTTTTTTTGTTGGTTGGTTTTTTTAACAGAAAAATGGAAGACTGCTTCCGTCCATAGCGTTAATGTAATTTTACTTTTCTGAATGAGAGAAAGTCTTGAGGAGTTGGCTCCTGTCATATAAAGTGGGCGACCAGGTAGTCAAGCAGTTTCGAAGATTAACTACCAAATAAACATTCTGTGGGCTAGCAGAAGAGTAATCTTGCTGGTCATGAGCTACTCATTGCTTGTAGGACCACTAGGGAATTATTTAGTAAAATTATCCATGGAAGGGCTATAACAACTTGTCATTCTCCGGGAAAGATGCATTGATTAGAGGCAGATCTGAATTTGTGTGACTTAGAAGCAGACTAATGTTTCCTCTGAGTCATCAGAGTCTGGTAGCGTTTCTGTAATCAGGAGAGAGTGATGTTGAGGTTTGCCTATGGCTCCATTTCATCTCAGAACATTTGCAGAGATTGAGTTCAGCATCAATCTGATAGGGAATGGTCAAATGTGTCTTTAACCCAATTAGTATGGAACTGGATGGGTTGTCAGAGAGGGCAAGTCCAAGATGTAGTAGTGTACAATACACCAACACCTGCTACAGCAGTGCGAAAAGTATTTGGGAAGTAAACTGCAGTCCCACTTCAAATCAGATACTGAAGTGCATCTGACTTGTTTGTGTACCTGAACTGTTTATCCAATACTATTAACAGTCGGGGGAGTGAAAACAGAAGCACTGTATTTTCAGCTTCTATTACAAGAACTTCTGGAAGAAAATTCAAGTCCATTTGGTTCTGGAAGTCCTAAAACTTCATTAGCTTTTGCCATTAATGTAACCTGTTTAGAAAGAAACTGGCTGTTACTACCCAGCCTTTTGAAAGTAATTGAATTAAAGCCTACACAGCTCTATCTTAGAAATTCAGAGTTTGTGACTTTGCAGGGGATTGCTGCTCCCTGTCTGGATGTTTTTATTTTTATTATTATTATTTAAATCAAACTGCCTGGTTTGGAGATCTCTCCCTGGGAAGAGGTCGAAATATGTTTCCATCTGCTTGTTCCAGTGGGTGAGACTTGGCAGAACTGGCATGGGTGGGAAAAGCGCAGAAACTCTCAGCAAACACAATGTGCTTGAACCGTTTTAGGTGAGGATGTTCTGTCACACAGTCTTTGGCTCTAGCCTTGAGGAGACTGAGGAGAGCTGGGTCATGCCTGTGACAGAGATACCATTGAAGTGCAGCTGCCCAGTGAAATGTGGAGCCTCGAGGGCTCAGAGCTGAAAGCAGCGTCAGTGCAGCTGAAGTCTGAAGTTTGAGTAGATGTCTTTCCCCCGAGCTGTCACCCACCTTGCAGCATGCCACAGGTTTCCTGTGTGAACTTAACTGGGGCTATCTCTGTGGCCCATCTGTAGAAACACTGTCTCCTTAATATTTATCTGTATTGCTTATCCAAGTCTTTAGGAAGGTAGATTGTCCCTCAGTGGGTGGAGGGACAATCCCTCATTGTCGGTGCTTTGATCATCACTGTTGCCTTAAAAAGTTAATACAGCTATTAATTTTTCTTTGACATTTGGCAAATAAGAGGTACCATCCCAAAAAGAGAGGCAGTTTACCATATAAGCAGTATATATAAATGAGTACATATTTTATAGGGCACTAGATAGTAGACCTTTTCAAGATCCTGCCACAACTGCGTGGCTTCTGGGAGTTATTGCAACACAAGTGGTCATGGACAAGAAATGTTTACCTCAGGCTTAAAATTCAGCCAGCCTGTAACGTACTGCCAGCATTCTCCACCGTAATGGGTGCTCCCACTGAGCTCATCATAACCCTCACTTCAGCGTAGCAGTTTCTAATACCATTAGACAAACTTGAGAGTTGGGCAGGCAGGAACCCGATGAGGTGTAACATAAGCAAGTGTAGAGTCTTGCTCCTCCTGGAGAGGAGCTCTGCAGAAAAGAACTTGGGTGTTCTGGTGGGCAACAGGTTGACTATGTCACCACATCAGCAGCGTGCCTTTATGGTGAAGAAGACCAGTGGTATCCTGAGGTGCATTAAAAAGAGTGTGGCTATCAGGTCGAGGGAGGTGATCCCCTCCCTCTACTCTGCACTGGTGAGGCCACATTTAGAATACTGGGCTCCCCAGTTCAAAAAGTACAGGAATCTCCTAGGAGTCCAGTGAAGGGCCACAAAGATGATAAAGGGCCTGGGCATCTCCCTTATGAGGAAAGGCTGAGTAACCTGGGTCTGTTCAGCCTGGGGGGAAAGAAGGCTGAGGGAGGATCTGATTAATGTTTATAAATATCTAAAGGGAGGTGGGAGGCAAATCATAGATGATGGATGAGGCCAGGCTCTTCTCAGTGGTGCATAGTGATAGGACAAGGAGTAATGGCCTAAACCTTAAACATAAGAATTTCCATACAAACAGGTAGAAGAAATTCTTTACGGTAAGGGTGACTGAGCACTTAAACAGGATGCCCAGGGATTTTGTGGAGTCTCCTTCTATGGAATTATTCAAGATCTGTCTAGACGCCTACCTGTTCAACCTACTGTAGGGAAACTGCTTTAGCAGGGGGCTTGCACTCAATGATCTCTTGAGGTCCCTTTCAACACATGCAATTTTGTGATTAAAATCATTGGTAATTTCATCACTGGTTGCAGTGGCAAGTAAGATCTGAGTCTGAGGTCAGTATCAGAACATACTAGTGATGAGAAGAAGAATGTATTAATTGGATGAGGACATAAGACCTTTCTTCTAGTCCCTCACAATGGCTCAGAAATCCATTGAAATGCTAGCAGGGAGCCTTCTTTTCCTTCAAGAAAGTGTGTGTATTTAATTCCTATAAGGAAGCATTCTAATGGTAGTGAAGAGTGAAGCTCTGGAAGGAAAAAATGATTTCTCTGCTAGTAGTGGAGAGAAGGATACATTACAAATCCCTGATTGGGTATTGTTGGTTGACTAGCAACATTAGCCCGTAGAAAGCAATATGAACATGATTGTAACGCACAGGTGTCTGTAAGAAAAGAGCAGTGCTACATGAAGCTTAGGATCCCCATAAAGTGATTCAGCCTGCTTCTCCAAATATGTTACAAAGTGAGTCAGAATGAAACTGTTGTAAATAGCGTACTCCACTTCAGATAAAGTTGCATATTCATTTTAGATTCAGAAAACAGTTTGAGTTGGCATTTTCAGTTCCTTACACTCATGCTAGCTTTTTAAAATATCTTTTGAACTAAAAATATGTTTCCTGAAATTCATGAAACTGGGATTAATAACGTTTCCTTTACTGCTTATACGCTGAAGCAGATGGAGAGTGCTTAGATTTTGCAACCAGTGAGCAAGTATCTCTTCAATGCCTGGGTGTAGAAACAGCTGTTGGGCCATGTAGAATTCTACAAGAGAGCCTGTCATTGCATGTTAGCTCCAGTTAAGACCCCTGGGGTTAGCCCACAAACCCACCCACAGCAGCTCGCATGAGCTGCATGGATGCCCTGCTGCATTTCCAGCATGAGTTCCAGCCATAACATCTGACATGCCATCTAACTTAGACTGACAGCAAGTTCCAGCTCTGTGTTTCTTCTTTGCAAACAGCAGTGAGATTAGGAATGACACTTGGGCTATGCCTCAGGTTGGTGAAGACAATCTTGCAAAATCCATCATGATCCATGTCCTAACAATGAC